>CAUYQU010026840.1:0-13168 GCA_963574635.1 Cheracebus regulus | reverse complement strand
GTGCAGTGGCATAATCACAGCTCACTGCAGCCTCAACCTCCCAGGCTCAGGTGATCCTCCGACCTCAGCCTCCTGAGTAGCTGGGACTATAGATGCATGCCACCATGCCTGGTTAATTTTTCATACAGATGAAGTTTTGCTATGTTGCCCAGGTTGGTCTCAAACTCCTGGATTCAAGTGATCCATCACCTCAACCTCCCAAAGTGCTGTGATTATAGGCATGAGCCACAACAGTGGGTCCAAATAGTCAATATTTTAGACTTAGAGAGCCATAAACATTTCTGTCACAGCCATTCAACTCCGCCACTATAGCAGAAAGCAGCCACACACAATAGATAAATGAATGCATGTGGCTGTGCTTCAATGAAACTTTATTTACAAAAACAAATGGCCAGGAGGTATAGGTTCACAAGCAAAGTTTGCCAGTTCCTGCTCTAGAGAATGATCCTTATCTCCATGGTTAAAACACTTCCCCATCATTCTGACTATATTCAAGACAGAAGAAAAAAAGAGGGAAATGGGGCAAGTAGCTTCCTTTTAAGGAAGAAGTGTGAAAGTTTAACTCACACCTATCACATCCACTCACATTTCATTGGTGAGAACCTAGTCACATGGCCACACCTAGTTGCAAGGGAGGCTGGGAAATGCAGTCTTTAGCTAGGCAGTCCTGTGCCCTGTGCTTCAGGGGCCTCTATTTCCAAAAGGAAGAAGAAGAGATTAAATAGTTGGTGACCATTTATAGTCTTGACTACAGTCTCCAAACCTACAGTTCTGGCCAGCTCCTGTCTTTCTCCTTCAAATCATTTTCCACCATTGTCCATCCAGAAGTTTCTTTCAAAAGTTCAAACATGATTATGTTGCTCATGTGCTCAATATTCTTCAATTGTTCCCTATGACTTCTGAAAAAGTCAGTCAACAAACACTTGTTGAGTGCTGTTTTGTACCAGATCACATGCCAAGGAATGGCGTCTTACTGGTGAAAGAACAGAAAAGATATAGTCCCTGCCTTCAAGGAACCTTTCAGTCTAGTAGGAGATAAGTACAAGCTTCCTAATTTACCCCACAAGGTTCTTAGTGACCTGAGCCCTGCCTGACTCTAACCTCATCTCCACCCAGCCCAATCTGCACCCTCCACACAAACACACCATCTTTCATCCTGCCTCTGGGCCTCTGCACATGTTGTTCACTCCTACATAGATTGCCATCCCTCACCCTATCCCCTATCCATCACCCAGCTAATACCTGTGCCTTCTTTAAGAACAAATTCAATCACTGTTTTCTCTTAGAAGCTTCCCTGACCATTCCCCGGCTGGATCAGCCATCTCTTTTGGGCTCCTACAAACTCTCTGCTTCCCCTTTATCATCACTGATCACTCTGGGCTGGAATTGGGTTTTCTCCAAATAGCCTGCAGGTCCCTCATCAATATAGGATTCTGATTCATTCACTTTACATCCCTAGAGCTTTGCAGTATGGCTTATAAGGAACAGGGGCTTAAATAAAACTTCGGAAAAGAGGAAGGAAGAGAGGGGGGAAGAGGAGAGACAAAGGGAAGGAGGGAAGAAGAGAGAGAGGGAGGGAGGATTAGAAAACCCTCCGGGCCCCAAAGCTTCTCACTTCCCTTCCTGCCACAGTCCCTGAATTTTGACCATTAGGAAGAAGGAATTAATGAAGTCTCTACTGACATTCTTAATCTAAGAATGACAAGTCACCAAGGTTTACTTTTTTCATTGCCTCTTTCTTGCCCCCTTTTCCATGTTTTCTCTTCCAGTGCTTTATTTGTATCTGTCTATTTAATGATGATACAACTCACATTCTCCTCTTTTCCTGCCCTTAAACTTCTGAATTTTTAATCAAGCAATGTAAACTTAATTTTTTTGTCTACCAGATATGAAAGGTCTTAAGCCATAACAAGAAAATGAATGATGAATTATGCAAGCAGCGAGCGCCCATCTGACTTCTGTGATGTGTTGGGTTATAATTGCACAAACTATTGCATCCCTGGATCCAGGAAATGTGATTTTGCACTTTCTCAGACATCTCTACAAAAGGGTGACAGCAGATTTCACAAGTGGATAGAAACAAGAAAACTGGACTTTTTTGTTTAAACAGCATGGACTGGGGCGCCCATCTCCTGGCCCTTCCCTTCCAGGTGTGGACTCAGGTCCCTCACCCACATTAGGCAAGAAGTACTGGTGTCAGCTCCAGCTGAGAAATAAGGCCTGGTGCCTTCTCACAATGATGGCCATTTATCAGGCATGACACTCGATGACTCAGGGGACTGGAAATGGGATGTGGCATCTCCTCTCTGAGACTGAGAGAGTCGGAATCTATCCACACACAGGCATGCCCAAGTAACATGGGATAAAATCCATTTATTCAGTACTTTATTCCACTAATCTTTATTAAATGCTTATTTTTTTCTGGTCACTTATTCAGGCATTGGGGACACCAGCCCTGCTTTTGTGAGACATACGTTTTCATGCTGGAGACAGAGAATAGAATAGAATATATTGACTAGGTAATTCCAGCTCATTTGGTGAATGCCAAAAAAACAATAGAACAAGGGGTTGGGAAAAAGTGATGATGGAGGATGGAATGGTCCTTTAGATAGCAGTGGGTAGAAAGGCTTATCTGTCGAGATGATGCCTGAGCTGACATCCTACTGAATTGAACGGGAAGCTTGTTCAAGGCAGAGAAAACATCCAGAGCAAAGGCCCTGAGATGGGATTGAAAATGAAATGTTTTCTGGACAGGAAGATGAGCCGGGTGATTAGAACACTGTGATAAGGGGCCTTTTCTTATAAATATTACCAGCATTGAAGTCTGGCATTTGGACATCATGTCTCTTTTCCATTTTTGAATAAAGTATTTTATGCTACTACTTGGGTGCCATAGAATGTCCAAGCCAGAAGGATTTTAGAGACAAATAATTTTAACAGAGAAACTGACACTCAAAAAATGTCACTGGACTGTCAAAAGCATGGAGATATTGACTTATCAAGGCATTGGAATTGACAATATCTAAAGCATAGAGCTCTATGTTTTAGAAATTATTCCGATATCTATGATCTCAGTAAAATCTTATCCTCTTAAAATGGCTCCCATTTTCTGGATGAGAAAATTGAGTTTCAATGATATGCCCAAACTCATATGGCCAGTAAGAGGCAATGCTGGAATTCAGATCCAAGTATCTTGCTTCTATATTATCTTCTTTTTTCAGACCCCCCGAATCCCCTGAGCTTTGTCCTGTAATAGAGAGCTTCATGTTGGAAATGAGAACAATAGGATTCTAGTCACAACCCCGGCCCTCTTGATCTTTGCGACTTTGACCAGGTCTTTTCCCTCTCTGAAGCTCTTCCTCATCTGCAAAAATGTGACAGTGGTGACTGCCTTATTACATGCTTGACAGGATTCACTGAGATCATGGTCAAAGAACGGCACTAGAGTTTCATGGTTGAGAGCAAAGTTAGACAGGTGTGAGTTCAAGTCTCAACTCTGCCCCTATCTGCTGGATTGCTTTGAGTGAAGACTTTGAGTCTTCTTTCTGTGTAACTAAAATGGAAATAATAAACATAGAGTTACTGAGAGAATTATGTGGAGATAATGCATATAAAATACCTGATACATAACAAAAGTCCAATAAATGGTATCATCATCATCATTCCCAGCATCACCGTCACCATCATCATCATCACTACCATCATCACCATTATTGTCACCATCAGCATCACTTCATCACCATCACCATCACCACCATCATCACCATCACCATCACCACCATCATCATCACCATCATCATCACTATCACCATCATCATCACCATCCCCACCATCACCACCATCATCATCACCATCATCATCACTGTCATCACCATCCCCACCATCACCATCATCATCACCGTCACCATCACCACCATCACCACCATCACCATCACCACCATCATCATCACCAGCACCATCATCACCACCATCATCACCACCATCATCATCACCAGCACCATCATCACCACCATCATCATCACCAGCACCATCATCACCATCACCATCATCATCACTATCACCATCATCATCACCATCCCCACCATCACCACCATCATCATCACCACCATCACCATCACCATCACCACCATCATCACTATCACCATCACCATCATCACCATCACCATCATCACCATCATTGTCATCATCACCATTATGACCAGCACCATTGTCATCAGTACCATCATTATCATCACCGTCATCACCACCACCATCATCAAACATCACCATTATCTCCATCACCATCATTTTCGTTATCAGCACACATTGATATTGAGTGTTATCACCACCACCATCATCAAACATCACCATTATCTCCATCACCATCATTTTCATTATCAGCATATGTTGATATTGAGTGTTATCTAAACTATGAAGCACAGCTAGCATACAAAGAATCATTATTATGGCTGAGTTTCCTTGCTAACTGCCAACCCCTCTCTTGAACTTAGTGTAATGCCTAGGAGACACTTAACCGTGAGCCCCTATATCCACTCATTTCTTTATTCAACTAACATTTATGGAGAGCCTTCTGAGTACCAGGCACTGGGGAAGGCACTAGGGACCAAGCTGCGAATAAAAAATGGACATAATTCTTGCCCTCATGGAGCTCACAGGCTAAAGGGGAGCCCATGAGCACACAATTAAACCAACAAATCAATATCCTAATTACAGGTTGCTGTGTTATTTAATTACAGAGGATGATTAATGGCTCCTAGACTGGGAGGAACTTTTCAGAATGTGTACTGCTTTAAAGGTGACAGGCGCACTGCGTTCTTAAATCAACAGAGCATTGGCATGTAGTCAAACAGCCTGTCTTTGGGGTAAGGAAGAGGCCAAATTGGAAGCTAGCAAACCTGGCTTTGACTTTGGAGCCAAATATCCCACACTTAAGAAACACAAATTCCAAGTGCCCCAATCACCTTACTGTAGTACTGTTGGGGAAGAAAGAAGGGAGAGAAAGGATGGAGTGAATCCTTAATCCTGGGTTGTGCTGCTTCATTTAACTTTCATGAAGAAGTATTCATCCCATTTAACATAGAAGGAAACTGAGGTGCTAGGTGAGGAAGTCACTATGGTCATATAGCTAGGAGAGGCAGAGAAGGGAGAATGCCAAGGTCTGCTGACTCAAGTATGTCTGATTGTGACCACCATGCAACCCAGTTCCCTTTCCGGAGGATCATGAGTGTTTAGAGTCTGCTGATCAGCTCCCATGACTCCCTCCACAACCCCAACACACACAGACCCACAAACATGCATGCTCTGGGGCTGTCACCAACCACCTCCTCCACCTGGGAAAGAAGGAAGCCCTTGGACCTCCATAGTGGGAAAGACAAGAGCATGGATTCCGGCCTCAAATCTAGGCTTCAATGCAGCTCCGAGTCTCAGTTTCTGCATCTGTACAGTGGAACCAATAGTTGTACCTGCCTTATAGGGTGACTGTCAGGATTCAAGGAATAAATATGTTCAAGTTCTTAGCACATAGAAATAATAGCATTTGGTAGTGGCTATTGTCAATACTACAGCCAAAAGAGATGCACCAATATCTAATCAGAGAATGTGACAGCTCACTTTTGATAAAGAAATTGTGCCTTCAATCCTCTCTTAAGACTATTCCCCGAAGCAGAATTTTTCCCAAGAGGCTCTGATAGAGAAATCACTTACTTGAGAATTTCTAGAATAGATGTTTCCTCCCACCCTAGCTTTTTTTCTTTCCGCATAGCAGCCTGTTACCACCCTTCCTTTTTCTGCCACACTGTGGCATCTCACACTCACAGCTGTGTTTACTTGTCTATTCATTTCTTTGTCCCTGTTTGTCTAACATTTTTCTGTGACCTCAGCTTCTAGCATCCTACATAAAGAATACGGATGGAGTAAACAGATGACAGTGAGACGGGGAAGAAGCTCCAATAAAGACACTGGATCACTTTGTGAGTTAGTGTCTAGCTGAAAAGTCACCACTTCTCAGAAGTCTTCCAGTATTCCTTCCCTCTGCAGAGGGGCATCAAGGACTGTGAAAGGAATACAAAATGAATCTTTCAGATCAATTTGAACCTCCTCTACCACTTTTCAGCTTGAGATCATCTCTGAGCCTCAGTTTATTTACCTAGAAAATTGAACCTCTCTCAGATGAAAACTCCTACCTTTACCAAACATTAGTCAGTCTCTTCCAAGACCTCTTCCCAACTAGGCCTTTTCCTTGACCTGCCATCCTGGGCCTGTGGCACTCAGGTTTGGCAACAACACCAAAAAAATTCTGCTAATCAAGTTTAACAAGAATCTCCCCACTTTCAATGTCTAATCAAGTTCCTCTTAGTAATTTTCCATCCACCTATTCTCTCATCCTGCCCATTGGCTATAAATCCCCAGATGCCCTTACTAGATTCAGAGTTAGCTCAGTACTGTGCTTAAGTCACTCTTCTCTATTGCAGTAACTTGAATAAAATCTATCTTGCTGTTTTCACCAAGTGTCCAGTGTAACTTCTCTTTGATACCTCTCAAGATTAAATAGAAAGTTAAGTAAACTGCCAAGCCCAGAGCTGGACACTCAACTTATGTTAATAAATATTAGATGACTGAATGGATAGATGAATGGATGGGTGGATGGATGGATGGATGGATGGATGGATGGACTGATGGGCAGGTGGATGGATGGGTGGATGAATGGATGAGTGGATGGATGAACAAACAATTCCCTCTGTTAAGACTTGCTCTATGGGTTTGAGGGTCCACTGGTGAGCAAAACCACTTAAGGTCCTGGTACACAGAAAGCTCACAGTGTGGGTGGGAGTCAGACATTATTAATCAAAGTACGAGATAGACTAATGTAAGCTTTCAACCACAATAAGTGCATTGAAGGAGAGGCACATGGCTAGAGGGCTCAGACACCACTTCCTGGAAGAGGCAAAGGCTGTGATGAACTCTGAAACACAAAAAGGAGCCTACTTAAGCAGGGAGGAGAGACTGCTCAAGCCAAGGGAAAGGCATGTGTGGATTTTTAAACAACCTTCTGTAAATATCAGGCTGATACGAAGCTGCAATCTTTATAGGTTAAGCATTGTCAAATATCATCAACTTCATATGGTTTAACTTTCTGGTCTCAGGACCCTTTTATCCTCTTAAGAATTATTAAGCACTCCTCAAAGCATTTGTGTAGATGCGGTATAGCTCTAGATATTTACCATATTAGAAAATTGAGAAATTTTCTAGTATAAAACTGAGAAATATTTAAAACATGAAAATATACAAGATAGACCAGCTCATCTTCCATTAATTGTCAAAGCAATGACATCATTCCGTGTCACATCACCTCTAGAAACTAACTGCCACATAGCAAATAATAGCATTTGTGGGAAAACTCCGTTGTAAACTCATAGGTGAATGAGAGAGAGGACAAATGATATCCTAGCATCATAATACAAATAGTTTTTAACTCCTGAAAAGGTCTCAAGGTTTCTCAGGAGTCCCACTTTAAGAAATGCTGGTTTAACCTAATAAATTCTGAGAACTTCTGCACATGTCCATGTCAGAGTTAAAAGTGACCCATCCATGCAGATAGTGCCTGGGTTTCTCCCACCCTCTGCCTTCCTGCAACAGCATATTAAAGCATAAGAGGGCCATTGGGTCCCTGGGAGTTATCAAGAAGAAGAGGGAAGATCCAGTGGGAAGGGAACATGAGACAGTGCTGGGGATCCTTCCAAGGTGCTCATGGGAAATGCTGAGCATGGTTATCATGTAAACAAGCTCAGTGCTGCTGTACGCCAGGATCACCATGTTGAAGTGGCAGTGAGAAGGTCAAGATAATGTTCCCCCAGGGACGGCTTTCAAAGATCAAAGACGTTGACACAGAAACAGCCGTACAAGGGGGGCTTAAGTATTAAGTCTTATCGCTTCCATTGATATGTCCTTTTTCCCATAAAAACAAGCATCACTGACTTTTTAATGGGGAAAAAAGAGAATTCAATGGGGAAAAGAGAAGAAAGTTTGCTGTTTTCAACATGATACTGAATGCAGAGGCTACTCAACTAATGGGAAGTTCATTGTCTTCTCAATTCTATGGGTTCAGTGGCTAAGAGCTTTCTATCGACTGAACCTGGGCTCAGTTCCCGGCTGTGCCATTTTTCAGATGCATCAATTCACCTTCAGAGCCTCAGTTTTCTTTCTTCAAAAAACAGGAAAGATAATGGTGCCTACCTCACAGATATGGTTCAGAACTGACCAAAAGGTGGGGCATAAAGTGCCAAAGATATACAATCAAATTTTAAATGGGAAGATAATTAAACATTTCAAGTCTTTAGTTTAAAAATTAGCTTGTACATATAGAAAGTGATTTCACTTTTCTATTCACAGAAGAAAATTCATATTCCCATGCAAAGTAATTTTACTTATTTGAAAAATAACTGATTTGGAGAATGTTATTAAAGAGGTCATGTGAACAGGTGGTAGGTGAGCACATTGGGGCTGAAGGTATTGTGCTTGTGACCAAGTAGGATAAACCTTGAGATAAAGTAAGCACAGTGCTCAGTTCTGTGTCTGACATATCCTAAGCACTGGAGACAGGATGACTATTATTTTCTGAATGGTTTCCTGGAGATTGAAATGAGTGCTTAGGTGAGGAAGCGATGCTAGACAGAGCGCAGACACTGGTGCAAGCCACAAGTTCGGTTCAGCTTCCCACCTGCCGTGGACAAGGGAGCACCTCTTTACCTCTCTGAGCTCCTCTTGTGGTTTGGCTTCCACCAGAAGTGCTTTTGGAGAGAAGGATTCGAGTCGTAGTAGTTGACATGAATGATGATCTCAAGAGACACAGATACAGGGGTAGGGAATTGAGACAGGGAAGGGAAGAAAGTCAATGCAGAGTAGATTACCAACCGAATAACCACAGTGGGCAACTGTAGCTCAAACCCACTGGAGGACTCTGGGAGATGGCACAGAGCATGTGGTTCAGTTTTCCTGCCTGGGAAACTGGAATGTTATGCACCAACTCCCACGTAACTGAGAACTGCCCCAGGGCCATTAACTCTCAAGCACTTCTGACATTTTCCGTGAAGGGGCTAAGCGTGGCCCTGTGGCCAGTAGAAAGCTCCCACGCTGAGAGTCACAGGCGTTTGTGTAGACATGAGTGTCAAAGCGGGAGGGGCAGGTCCTGGCAGCATCTGTTACAGCCTCTGTGCTACATCCCCGCCTTCCTCCTCTCAGAAATGAGGATGATGTCTATCCCCACAGAGTGCTTTGAAAAAAATAATTTATGCCATGCATAAAAAATAATTATGCCATGCATAAAAAATAATTATGCCATGTATAGATGGTCTCTGGTACCCAGTTCGTTCATTTATTCAACAAATAATTATTTAGCCCCTACTATGTGATACATCTGATATCCCAACATGCTACCGCACCTCTTTCCATCCTTCATGTTTTTACCTCCACTTCTAGTGGAATGTTTCGCAGAAATCTTGAACACCATTGGGAATCGCAAGGGCAAAGAGAAGGGGAGAAAGTTCTTACAAGAGGTTTTCTCAGCCACCCTTTCAGGTAGACCTCATGCCTGATGTGATTGGAGATATTCCAATGCCTCCCCTCCATCCTCCCTAATGTCACGGACACCCCTCTAGGTAAACGGCAGTCAGAAACCCAGAGTTTCCCTCCATGTGGATGCCATGAACCTGTATGTCTCCTTTGGAATTTAATCTGGGAATGTTTTGCATGTCAGGGGAGGGAGATAAACAAAATAAAGCAAGTCTTCATCACAAAGGAAGATGGGGCAAGCTACAAAGCATCTCTAATGTTGCTCCACTGCCCCGGTCTGAGCATCCCTTGGAATATCCCACTTGCTGCCACTCCCCTGATAAGGGCTTGATCATCACTGGTTGAAACTGGGTCTGAGGAACAATGACTATATTTGCAGAAATCCACTTTGTGGTTGCGAGATCCACATGACCTCCCCCCAGGGCTGAATTGTAGATGTCTGAAAATCTACAGGCAGCTAAAACCAAACTCTTAATGTTGAACCCATGGGTTGGGAAGGTTGCTTTGGGGTCTTTCTTTCTTCCTTATTCTCTACTTACCACCACTGTGACCTGGGGCATGCCACTTTAATTCTCAGAGCTTTGGTGTCCCCACCTGTAAATCGGGCATGCATTATTGCTGTGTCCCAGGGCTGTTGTGAAGATTCAATGAGAAAAGGAATACCAGAGAAGATGGATGAGAAAGAAAGTGAAAAGAAAAGGAAGAAAAAGAGAAAGAGGAGGAGAGGGAGGAGGAGGAGGAGGAGCAAGAGAAGGAGTTATCACAAGGAGACTGGCACATGGTAGATCTACAATAATTATTAGTTGTCCTCCCCTTTCCATAAGGTGTGAATAGTAGAGCAAGCACTGTGAGAAGAGTCTTGGAAGTTTGAGTTCCAGTCCTGCCTAGGAAACGGCGATCCTCCCACTTGTTCTGATCACAGTTCAGGATTGTTTTCCTACCAGGTTCTCCTGTCGAAGCTAGTCCGAATTCTCTTTTCAGGAAAGGAGGAGAAGCCGTGAGGTGAATGAAGGAAGAAGGGAAAGAGGCAGAGAGAAAGGCAGAGGAGAGGAGGGGAGACAGACAGATAACCAGGGAGGCTGAGAGAGAGAAGAACCCCAAGCGAGCCCCAGTATGACTGGATTCCCTTCAATCCAGCATCATCAGCTGCAGAAAAGAAAAAAAGAAAAAAAAAACCCAAAGGCTATGGCTGTTCTGGAAGAGGCAGGCAGGCAGCCGCTAAATTAACGAGGTATTACCCAAGATGAAGGAAACAATTAGGACATTTAGCACCAGAGATAAAGCAAATACTCTTTCCATCAAAAAAATATTAAAGCTAATTCAATTGGAAAAGAGGCGATGGGGAGAAGGCTTTGGAAGCCCAGGAAGGGGGAAGAAGGGCTGGCTGAGCAGTCTGCAGACGAGAGAGATTTATCCAAACTCAAATACGTGCTGGGAGGGAGGGGCTCTGAAGGGGTCCCCAGCTGGGCTTGAATAAACAAGTCGATGTCGGCTTCTGTAAGTGAGAGGGTGATGGGCAAACCGCACTTCCCCCAGTTGGCAGACTTGAAATGAGTGATCGATAGGGCAATATCACCGAGCTAATTAAATCAGCACTCCATGGGGCTGATTTCTTTTTTATAGCCTGGGACCAGCCTCTGATAGGCAGGATCAGATGGCACTTGGAGGCCTGGCCCCTTCTCTCGCCCCAACTGGATAGGTGAAGTTCTCCTGACACACCTGACCCTTTCCATGTCTGCCCTTACCCACCCAAGGTAGCATATTCTGCTATTTGGAAACACTAATAATAATACAAATAATATTAAATAGCCTAATGCCGAGAAGGTCCAAGCACTGGACTTTGAGTTCAGTCTTTTTTTTTGAGACAGAATCTTGCTTTGTCACCCAGACTGGAGTGCGTTGGCGTGATCTCAGCTCACTGCAACCTCTACCTCCCAGGTTCAAGAGATTCTCCTGCCTCTGCCTCCCGAGTAGCTGGGATTACAGGTGCTTGCCACCACGCCTTGCTAATTTTTGTATTTTTAGTAGGAACAGGGTTTTAGCATGTTGGCCAGGCTGCTCTTAAACTCCTGATCTCAGGTGATTGGCTTGCCTCAGCCTCCCAAAGTGCTGGGATTAGAGACGTGAGCCACCATCCCGGCTGAGTTCAGTTGTTTTTTAATCTCATTTTGTCCTCAAGATGACACTCTGTGGTGGATACACTGATTACCACCATTTTACAGAAGAAGACACTGAGGGTCAGAGAGGTAGAGACATTGCACAGAGTCACACCTGCTGAATGTTTGAGTCAGAATAAGAATCCAGGTCTCCTGGCATCCCAGTGAGAAGACCTTGACCACTGATTCTGAGAAAGTCCAGCTAAATCTGGCATTTATTCATTCATTCTCGCCTATGTGTGTAACTATGAGTCAACCATTGGGCATGGCAGTGGGAACAGAATGGGAAACTTGTTCTCAAACTAGAGGGAAAATACAGAAGAAAACAAGGTATCCAGCATCAAATGGACACTTAAAAAGTGTAGTCCTCATGGAGCCAAAGAGGACTGTGACCCACAACAAAGGGGTGATCCTACAGAGAAAATCAGGGAAGGCTTCCGGGAGGAGGTGGCATTCACAGTGAGGCCCAAAGAATAAGCAGAAGCCAGCCAGGTGGAAGGTGGAGGAGGCATTTGTGAAGAGCCTAGGGTGAGAATGAGGTCAGAGTTTAGGGAATTCGCAGAATGGACTCCTGAGCAGAATGACAGGCAGTGGTGAGCAAGGTCAGATCCCAGGCATGCAGGAGCAACAGGGGGTGCCTCAGACCAGACAAGTGATTTTCTCAGTATAACAATGCAGATTCGTGACTGCATGAGACCAGAGCCCAGGCCTCCTGATGCCCAGCCCAGAGTTCATGCCTCTGGCCATGCAGCCTCTCCTGCCAGATGGCAAGTGTCACAGGAGTGAGCACCTTGTCTTTTGTATTTGTTACTGTTTCCCAGCACTCAGTCCTAGATCTGGTACATACTAAGCACCCACTGACTGTTGAATTAATGAATGACACCAAAAGGAGGGCTGGAGAAGGATTTAACACCTACTGAGCACCTAGTGTGTACACGGCACCACGATCGTTACAAAGGGACCAGAGCGATGTAAGGTCCTCCTTTTTTTTTTTTTTTTTATTGTAGTTTAGATTCTGGGTACATGTGCAGATCATGCAAGATTGTTGCATAGGTACATTCATGGCAAGGTGGTTTGCTGCCTCCATCCCCCATGACCTATACCTGACATTTCTCCCCACATTATCCCTCCCCGCCCTCCCTCCCACTATCCCTCCTGTAGCCCCCGACCCCAACAGACCCCAGTGTGTGCTGCTCCCCTCTCTGTGTCCACCTGTTCTCATTGTTCACTCGCCTATGAGTGAGAACATGCGGTGTTTGATTTTCTGTTCTTGTGTCAGTTTGCTAAGAGTGATGGTTGATTTTTTTTTTTTTAATCTCCCTTGGCTATTTTGTTGTTGTTGTTTTTGGGTTTTTTCCCTTAACGTTTAGTCAAGGGCTGATTAGTGTTTTTCTTCCCCCAAACAGGAATCCTTCGGCAAACACACGTGGCATGCTGGTTAATGT
>CAUYQU010026837.1:0-10358 GCA_963574635.1 Cheracebus regulus | reverse complement strand
AGCTGCGATCCCCGGTAGGAGGAGAGGCATTCTGATTTCGGGTGTTCTCAGCCTTTTTGCACTGGTTTCTTCCCATTGTTGTGGATTTATCCACCTGTCGTCTTTGTAATTGCCGACTTTCAGACGTCCTCTGAGTGGACGTCCCGCTTGCTGGTGATGAAGTTTTTTCTGTTTCTTAGTTTTCCTTCGGGGGGCGCCCCTTCCCCACAGAGCTGGGCCTTCCCGGGTTCAGCTGTGCTTTCTCCGTCCTCGGCGCTTCCAATTGCTGTTCTCCTTGTGGGGATGGGACCAGCCTAGCCCGACCAAAAGGGCAACCAGTCCCGTACACACCGCACCGAGAAGCGCCGCGCCGGCCAAAAGAGTCGCGCTGGCGCCCCGGGTGGCTCCTTCGCCGGGAATCTCCCAGTCTGTGGGCATCAAAAATTCGTCTGCAATTGCGGCATCCAGTCGCTCTCTGCGCTTTCACTGGGAGCTACAATCCTGAGCTGCTGCTACGGGGCCATCTTGGATCTCTCTCCCCCCTGTGATGAATTATTACTGTTTCTTAGTTTACCTTTGGCGGACGCCCCTTCCCCACAGAGCCGGACCTTCCTGGGTTCGCTGTGCTTGCTGTGAAACTCTCAGTCCTCAGCGCTTCCAATTGCTGTTTTCCTTGTGGGGATGGGACCAGCCGAGTCCGTCCGTCCCGTATACTCCGCACCGGGAAGCGCCGCGCTGGGACACCAGCAAAACAGCCGCGCCGGCCAAAAGAGTCGTGCTGGCGACCCGTGTGGCTCCTCTGCCGGGAATCTCCCGGTCTGTGGGCAACAAAAATTCGTCGGAAAGTGCAGCGTCCACTAGCTCTCTGTGCTTTCACTGGGAGCTACATTCCTGAGCTGTTGCTAATCGGCCATCTTGGATCTCTCCCCCTTTTTTTTTTTCTTTAACCACTGTGTATCCACCACATTGAGTGCTCCTTTTTCTTAATTTAATTTATTATTGGCCAGGCGTGGTGGCTCCCGCCTGTAATCCTAGCACTTTGGGAGGCAGAGGTGGGTGGATCACCTGATGTCAGGAGTTCAAGACCACACTGGCTATCATGGTGAAACCCCATCTTAAAAAAAAAAAAAATAATAATAATAAATAAATAAATTATTATTTATTTATTATTATTTTGAGATAGCATCTCGCTCTGTTGCCCAGGCTGGAGTGCAGTGGTGTGACCTCGGCTCACTGCAACCTCTGCCTCCTGGGTTCCAGCGATTCTCCAGCCTCAGTCTCCCATGTAGCTGAGACTACAGGCATGCACCACCACACCTAGCTAGTTTTTGTATTTTCAGTAGAGACAGGGTTTCACCATGTTGTGGCCAGGCTGGCCTCGAACTTCTGACCTTGAGTGATCCTCCCTCTTTAGCCTCCCAAAGTGCTGGAATTACAGGCATGAGCCACCGCACCTGGCCAGAGCTCCCTTTTTTAGTCCTTACAGTGACATTTGAGGTAGGTTATTCTTTCCAAAATTTCATTTACAGACAAAAAATGCATAGCACTTTGAAAGTTATGTCACTTCTCCTGGATCACAATATTAAAAGATCACGATTCGTCTTCTGATAATCTGGGAAGCCATCCATGGTCTTCTAGGCAAGGCGCCACAAATATAGAGACAGAAAAAGACCCCCTCCCGGCGGGCTGGGAAGAGAGATTGAGAAATGGCGAGCTCAGATGGAAGCTGCGGGCTGGAGGTGCAGGCTTTTCTCCTTGTTGCCACTAGATGGCAGTAAGGCCCCCATTGTCAGCCCCTGGGGCAAGGTCAACGACTGTCTTTGCCTTTGCCTCCAGCAAGCCAAGACCCTGGATGGACTCAATACAAAAATAAACACTCCAAGAGCATGTTGGCCTGGTCCTTTGCTAGGTGCTGTAGAGTGGGGAGGGAATGAAGGGGAAGAATCCCACATTAGACCCGTTCTTAGCCACGAAACAGTCTCTGAAGCCAGACTGCCTGGGTTCCAATCTTGGGCTTGGCATTTCCTAGCTGTGTGACTTTGGGCAAGTTACTTAACCTCTCTGGGCCTCAAGTGTAAAGTGAGGCTTGTAAAAGTTTCTCCCACAAAAGAAAGGGCTGCTGGGAGGAGCGCTACCCCTGGCGTGCAGTAAGTACAATATGAGTGTGTGGTTTTTATATTCCTGCTTCTGAGGTCCTCACAGGGTAGAAATGGGGAGAAGCCAGTCCAGATGGGTGCACCCCAAAGCAAGAGAGAGGAGAAGGCTGCACCAGTGCTGGAGCCAGAGTGGGGAAGAGGCACATCTGCTGGGAAGCGGGTAGAGCTGGGGCGGGGGGAGTCCCAGCGGGAGAGCTGTTCCTATGTAATGAGCCTTGAAGAAAGGAGAGGATGGGTGGGTGTGGGGTTGAGTGGCTACGGAGGTGAGACTGGGCTCTGTCCAGATGACAGGTGGATGGCGGGGCTGGAGGAGCCACTCTGAGCCTCCGAGGCTGGGCAGGGTGAAGGGACAAGGCGGGCCCGTGTCCCGGGCCACACCTGTTGACTGGGGGATTAGGATACTGTGTTCTTGCCAGCCCTCCTCCAATAAGCCCCTCTGGGCCTGCAGGGAGAGGAGGAGCCTTGCCATGTAAACGGTATTTTTAGTTCCCTGTGCCTCTCCCCGGCTGCTATAAGACACCTCTCCCCACCCCCAGCCCTGGCCGCTTGGCTGGAGGCTCTGTGAGGACAGCTGGGGAGAGAAGGGAAGCTGTGGTCAGTATGCGGTGCTAAGGGGCTGGAGAGCAGCAGCCCTGGGGAGCGGGTTCCGGGGTCTGGAGCAAGCGTGGGGGTCCGGCTGCTCCATCAAGGACCTTGAGCAGGTCCTGCAACCCTCAGGCCCCAGCCCTGCTCTGAGTCCTGGCCTGGCGCTGGTCCAGGAAGGTAGACTCTGCCAGGGAGCACGAGCTAAGCTGGGGGTGCGGTGGGAGGGCCCTCTGGCAGGAGGGAGGCGCTGCCCAGCCTGGCCTCCAAAGGCTGCTGCCCAGAAGGAGGAGGAAGGGAGTGGTGGAGACCGAGGGGACTCCTGGCTTTGAGGAGCCAGAGTTCTCCTTCTTGCCACATCTTAGCTCTCCCCCGGTGGAGTCTTAATCCCAGATTTACCGAAGGGAATTGTCAGCTGTCCAGGGGCTAGCAAATTCACAGGTCACCTAGATTGGGTTTTCTGACCATAAAAATAGGGGAGCCAGGTGCACAGCTGCCTGGGGGGCTCAGACCTGTGCAGGTGGGTGCTGACACCCCTTGTTACAGCATTCTCTTTGTGTGCCTGTGACCAGAGGTGAGAGTGGCTGGAGACTGAAGATGGCAGAGCCTGTCTTTCTCCCCCAGCCCGAGGCCCCCGCTTCGCCTTGCCTGGGGAGGGTGCCCAGTGAAAGTCCTGGGATGTTCAGCCTGGACAAGAAAGGTCTTAGGTGAGCCTGCTGCTTCTCTGGTGAGAGACTCGGCTGGGCCTCTCTCTTCGCAGGGAGCCTGCGGAGCCACCACAAGGGAGTGACTGTGACATGGAGGCATCTTTTGGTTCAACACGATAAAGAATTTTTAAAGCTTTAGGTAGTGAGGTCACCACTCCCAGGAGTATTCAAGCAAATGCCAGACGATGATCTCTAGGGAAAACTACATTCAGCAGGAAATTGGACAAAATATCGTGGAAGGCCTCTTTTAGCCACAGGATACTACAGCCCTATAATTCTAGACTTCTCTGCCTCTAGCTCTCTCTAAGTCTAGAATCTAGAACCCCAGTTTCTCTGGTGGTGAAAAGTTGAAGATTTTGACACTCTAGAATTTTTAAATTCTGGGATCTTGAGAGTCCAGAACTAGGAGCGCTGAGGATGATTCTGCGAGCCTCAGTTTTGGATTCAAAGGATTCTGTGATAGGAAAGGGAAAAAGAGGCCTGACTTGATGGGATCAAGTTTTCCCCATTGGGTGTCAGACTAACGTGCCCTGCATGTGTGTGTGTGAGTGTGTGTGTGTGCGTGTGTGTGTGTGTAGCATGAGTGTGTAAGGCTGCAGAAAGTTTTGCACACACAGGCAGCCTGGTTTTCCTATAATGTGTCTGCAGCTTCTCTGCCCCGGCCGTAACGAAGGCTGACACGGGGATAATAATAGCCCCCAAACAGAGCTGGTGGCTCCAGGTAGCCATAGCAACCGTGAGGTGATGCCGCTCTGTTGTAGAGATGTGTAAGTACAAACAGATGTCGTTGCCTTCCCATTAGCTTAAATGGTAAAACTTAAAAGGTCCGTCGACTTCAAAGCTACAGGTTTCCATGAGCACGCCGGTTCATGGGAGCGCCTGCCAAGCGGATGATAGCTTCATATTAAACACTTCAGCGTTGGTAATGGGTTGATGAGATTTTAAATGCTCAGGCTGTCCCCAGACAACTCAGGAGGCCAGAGATAGGAGAAGAGCTGGGATTCGGGTAGTCATCAGCCCTGCCCTGCCCCACACCCTCCGGGGTGTTCTGAGACTCTCAGGAGGGCACGGGGCATTTGAAAACCACACCCTGCATCACAATCACCAGGAGTCTCGGATGTGCCCCCCGTGGCCTTCCTCAGCACACAGGGCAGGTGGCCCTGGGTCAGACATGGCACAGCTCAGTGCCATCACCTTCTTTCTGCCCTCCCCTCTCACATCCTGGGCTCACCCCCAGCGAGGGACCAGCAGTAAGGATCAGAGCTTCTGAGGGTCTGAGACCAGGGCAGACACCCTCAAAGTTGCCTTTCCTTCTGAGGCTGAGCCCAGCACAGACTGGGGCCTCAGTATTGGGCTGTTGAATGAATGAATGAACAGAGGAACAAACAGATGAATGGCTGAATGAATGAATGAGAGCCCCTTGGACACCTCCATGGTATTTTTAGCTACTCATTTTGTTATTGCTTCTGCCACTGCTAAAGAGATGGGCCCTCGGGGGTCGGCTGGCCTAGCATTTGGGGTTGACTTCTTGAACGGTCACTAGGGAAGGGGACACCAGATGTGCAGCCAGTGCCTCTGACCCTTTTGGTCATTAGGAGTCAGCTGCCTCAGTACACAGGACTCACTGAAAAGAGACACAGGGCTCCTACAGGGAGTGGAGGCTCATGGCGATCCTAGAACCGTCACCGGCGAGGCTTCAGAGACCCGCATAGAGGGTGTTCAGATGGAGTTGCACTGGGGAACTCTAAGTTTGGGGATTCTTTGAATCCGACTCTTTTTCTAGCTCCATTTCCTACCTGTCCGATTCTTACTAGACATCCCTGTTCACGTTCTGAAGATGGGATCTGAATGACAGAGCTGGTAGATATTGACTATTCAGGAAGTCAGTGGCTCCTGACATTGGCTTTCTCAGCTTGGTTGTGAGCGGCAGCGGGTTTGGGGGAGAGTGGAGTGCCCCAGAACTTGACTGGCTACACCTGCACCTCAGCAGGGTGGGGCAAGGCAGTTATCTTTAAAAAGTCGTGTAGGTGAGGTAGTGGTTACTGACACATCCAGAGCAGACACAGGCCCAAACACTTGCCTCTCCCTTCTGAACCTCGCCTCCCACAGCTATAAAGTGGGATGATGCTCGCTACCTCCTAGAGATGCTGTAAAAACTAGATGTAATCTTGCCAGGGAGGTACTTTGTAAAGTCCTGTGCAGATGGAAGGAAGGGCCTGTGACTGCCTTGAACATAGTACTAACTAAATTGTACTATATTTTCATTCCTCTTACTTACCCCCTTAAAGAGACTCTGAGTTTCTTGGACACAGGAATGTGTTTTATTTGATTTTGTTGTCCTCAGCATGCAGCAGTGTCTGACACACAGTATGTGGTCTATCACTGTGAGATGGGTGGATGGATGGATGGATGGATGAATGAAAAGATGGAGAGATGGAGGGATAGGTGGATGATGAATGGATAAATGAATAGACGGATGGAGGAAGGGATGATGGGTGGATGAATGAGTTGATGGATGGATGGATGGAAGAACAGATGGATAGGTGGAGGGATTGGTGGATGATGGATGGATAGATGGAGGGAGGGATGATAAATGGAGGGATAATGAATGGATGAATGAGGGGATGGGTGGACAGATGAGGGGATGGGTGGATGGATGAGCTGATGGATGGATGGGTGGAGGATGGATGGATGGATGGATGGGTGGAGGATGGATGGATGGATGGATGGATTGAGGAACAGATGGATAGATGGAGGGATTGGTGGTGATGAATGGGTGGGTGGATGGATAGATGAGTGAATAGATGGATAGACAAAGATGATGGATGAATGAGTGGATGAATTAAGGGTGACAGATGGGTGGATGGATGGACGAGTAAGTGGATGGATGGATGAATAAGTGGATGGATGGAAGGAGGGATGGTCGTAAGATAAGGCTAATCATCCTCCATTCACTTTCTTTGCAAGACCATCCACCCGTTTACTCAACAAACATTTATTTGGTTCAAACTTGGCACAGAGCACTATGTGAGGTCCAAGAGCTACAGGGATGAATAAAATAGAGCTCCTGAAATAAAATAAGAGGGCCTGGCTTCCTGGGTTCAAATCCCAGCTCTGCCAGCAAGCAGCTGTGCATCTGTGATGTTTCCCTACTTCCTCTCAGTTAATGGAGATAATGTCAGTATCTATCACACAGGGAGGTCTTGGGGGGATTAAATGAGTTACCAAATGCCAAGTGTTTGGGACAAGGCCTGGCACCCAGCAAAGTCTCTGTGAGTGCTGGCTGCTGTTATCCTAATGGAGAAGCTGGCATGAAAACCAGGAAATAGGATTCCCCTTGGGAAGCAATGCAACAGGAACGCACACAGAGAAAGGAAAGGAGGAAACAATTAGTTGCGCCTCAAAGGAATATGTCAAGAAAAACTTTTCAGATGGAAACCTTTGGGCAGGAACACGAAGCCAGTAGTTCTTTAAGAGGTGGTGCACTTGCCCAGGACCACCTGGCTATAAGCACAAAAGCATCTAGTTCCTTTCTGTCACTTCTGTTGGGGTGAGGGGTCTCTGGCAAAAGGGCAGACGGTGCGTGAGAGGCTGTGAAGGGCCAGGACTGTCCTGGGGCCAGCCGGGGCGCCTGGTGGCCAAGCTTAGAAGCATGACAGGTCCTCTTGGGAGGGCTGACCGCAGGGAGCGTTGGGTTTCAGGCTGCTGGCATCGGCCTCAGTGGTGCCCTTTCTGTCTGCTCTGAGAGTCCAGACAGTGCCCAACCTCCTCCCCTTCTTTCAACACACACAACCACCCACCCCCCTGTGGCCTGAGTTGTCCTGCCTTGCCACAATGGCACCCGCCCCAAAATAGCTTCCCATGTGAGGGCTAGAGAAAGGAAAAGATTAGACCCCTCCCTGGTTGAGAGAGAGAGAGAGAAAGAGAAGGAGGGCAGGGGAGGGGAAGAGCGAGCCATCGAGTGATCTTTGTCAAGCACCCCAGAAGGTATAAAAACGCCCTTGGGGCCAGGCGGCCTCAAACCCCAGCTGTTGGGGCCAGGACACCCAGTAAGCCCATCCCTGCTCTTTCTGTCTTCTTCAGACCGCGCCATGGGGCTCAGCGACGGGGAATGGCAGTTGGTGCTGAATGTCTGGGGGAAGGTGGAGGCTGACATCCCAAGCCACGGGCAGGAAGTCCTCATCAGGTAAAAGGAAGAGATTCCTCTGCCCCTGCCATCCACACCCTAAGATCAAGGGTGGAAAGTGCGCACCGGGGTAGACCGCTTGGCTGCATTCGTTGAGGGTGTGAATGCCCTCACTTGCTTTTTCTTCGCTTTTAAAGTGTCAGGGGTTGGACTCAGGAGAGGAAAAGGGATCCATTTCAGGCTGATGTCAGCAGCTGGAGGAAGCTTGGGAATCAAACCTAGACGGTCAGAGTTAAAGAGGGCTCTGAGAGATTTTGTCCAGCTACTTCTCTTACAGGATGGGGGCAAAAAGGGACTGAGAAGCGGAGGACATTTTCAGAGTCGCAGCCTGTGAAATGCTGTTGAAGTGTCAAGTCTAAGAGGTGGCCTTCATGGGGAGACACATCTGGTTCTAGACTGGACTCTGCCACTGAGCAGCTGGGTGGCCTTTGGGAGGGCACTGAGCCTCTCGGAGCCTCACCGTCCTCTCCTGTACCACGAGGGGGGCAGCCTAGTATCTACGTCCTAGAGGAGAAGTGAGAATGAAATAAGATGATGCATGCAAGACACCTGGTGTAGTTCCTGGCATATACTGAGTGCTAGAAATGTTAGCAGCTATTACAGATGAAGGCCAGACTAGGGACCTTTCAAAGCATTGCAATTAGAGAACAGAAGATAGAGGCTCATTAGTGGCCTTTGGTGTTGGGTATGTCTCCAATCTGAGAGCTCGGAATGGTATGGTCTCCAAATATATCCTGCCTTTTACTGCAGGGGATTTCGGAATGCACACAAGAAAACAAAAATCTGAGTTTTGTGAATAGAGGGTGGCTGTGGTTTGTACATAGAATCTCATCTTCCCGTTGCCTTCCATCCCAAATGGTGATACGCTCTTCTGTTTTCTTCTCTGGGTCCCTTCCCTCCTGTTCTGGGCTGGATCCGTCAAAAGTCTGATGGGTTATGAATCAACATTTCTGCCCCAGGAGGAAGCGGGCTCCGGGTTTGCCATAAGTGATTGGGTTGTCTTTGGTGATTTAATTTGCAGATTCGTTTCTCCTTATCAGTGAGCCAGTGCCTGTGTTCCTCTTCCACGCAGTTTTCCTTTGGGTCACTTTTGGGCTTTCCCCATTTGCAGCTTGCGTCTGCCTTGGGAGCATGGCTGGTCCTGGAAGCTCCGTTATCTAAAATTTGAGCCCTTAGTGTCCGTGCTAGAAACACTTGAGGAAGGATGGCTGAGTTTTCTGTTGACTCTAATGGCACTGTGGTGTGTTCATGATGTCTTTCTTCTCCTGTGCCTGTCAGCTGGCTGTAACAGGCCCTGTTGGATTGCACAAAATGCTCCCCCTACCAACACACACACACAAATCGACATCAACTCCTGGGCCACTGATTTGCCATGTGACCCTGGACAAGTCTCTCCATCTCTGGGTCTTCTTTCTTTGTTGGTTGGGTGAAGGGATCATCTTCTATGTCATCCCACTGTCATGCCCTGGAATTCTCTGAGTCCACGATCCTCCTTTGCTTTTGGAGAGGAGACAGGACAGTCGGGCATGGAGGTAGGAGACCAGAGTTTGCAGAGCAGAGGTCTTTCCAAGGTGATCTGGGAGCTGCCATTCCTAAGGCAGTGACTTGGACGTCTTGAAGAAGACTCAGGGTGTTGCATCATCAGGGAGATTCAGGGAGGCTTGCCAGGGGCCAGGGGCCAGGGATAATACAAGATGCCTAGGACTGCTGGCCCCTGGAAGGTCCCAGAGGCCTGGTGCCCTGTCACGTCTTATGCTGTGGGGCACGCAGAGACCGCGCCAGCTGGTTCTGCCTTCTCAGTGTTTGGGGAACAGGAGGGATGGCCTCCCTGGGGGCAGGGTGGAGAGAGCTCACGCCCAGAGCTGCAAATAACCCCCGTGGGAGTTGGGATCTTGGCTCTGTTCTGGATACTGACTCTGGACTTTCTTCCTGACCTTGAAAGGTTATGTCTCCAATCTTCTGATTGTAAAAGGCAAATTCCGTTAAGCCCAGTCTGTAAAACACGGAGGGCTTTGCTGCAAGTACATGAACATAACGTTCTAGAACACAGAAGCTGGAAGGTCACTTGAAGATTCTGGCTCCAGGAGCGGGGGCTTCAGAAGAGAGGGGGTTGCTGCGTGGGCTCCACACCCCTGTTTTTCCTTCCTTTACTCAAATCTTTTTTATTTACTTTGGCATTGTGTTTTGGAGCAAAGGATTTCAAGGCCATAACAAGTTTGAAAATTGCCGCTGATGGTCACTGCTTTTCATTACAGGGAGGAACTGGGCCTGAGAGTCTCTACCGGTTAATGACAGCCACCGGCAGGAGTGAAAATTCCTGGGTGATGGTGATGATCATGATGACGGTAGAGACGATGAGGAGGAGAAAGACAGCAACCATTTATTCAGTACATACTGATTGCTGGGCTCTGTATTAAGTGTTTCTTTCACTCATTGAAGCCTGACAGCAACCTTATGAGGTAGTTGTTATTATGACCACCACATTTAACAGAGAGGTTAAGAAACTTACCTAAAGTCACTCAGCAAGTAAGAGAGGAGCCGGAGGCCGGGTGCAGTAGCTCGCCCCTGTAATCCCAGCACTTTGGGAGGCCAAGGTGGGCGGATCATCTGAGGTCGGGAGTTCGAGACCAGCATGACCAACATGGAGAAACCCCATCTCTACTAAAAAAAAATACAAAATTTGCTAGGTGTGGTGGTACATGCCTGTAATCCCAGCTACTTGGGAGGCTGAGGCAGGAGACTTGCTTG
>CAUYQU010026836.1:0-17605 GCA_963574635.1 Cheracebus regulus | reverse complement strand
AAGAGTCACTCTCTTTTTTTTGTGTGTGTGTGTGTGTGTGTGTGTGTGTGTGTGTGTGTGTGTGTGTGTGTGTGTGTGTGTGTGTGTGTGTGTGTGTGTTTGCATTTGTTCTCTTTTATCTGTGAAGTTGAGGCAGCGTTACTGACCATTATCAGTGTAACTTAGTTTTTCCCAGGAATGCCCTAATGCAGATTCTCTAATTGATATCTTTGGACAGTGAAATAAATCTGCAGTATTGCAATTAAGGATGGAATTTTGTTCATCTTAAAAAGAGAAAAGTTTTCTCTATTTAAGACTAAAAGACTAATAGTCCTTTCTGAGGATCTACCCTGTAGTTTAATAAACTGATTTACCCACTGCTTTTACTAATTCTGTAGTTAGCCCAAATAATTTTACTTTAAAAGTCTGCGTGAGGCTTAACTTCTAACAAGTGACTAAATGATAATCATTAAAGGTTTTTTGACAGACTATGTATGAGCACTTGGGAGAGCTCCTAACAGTTTTGCTCACCCTGGATGAAATTATTGATAATCATATCACACTGAAAGATCACTGGACTATGTACAAAAGGTACGCCAATTAAAATATTTTAAAATATTCTCTTACTTTGGTTAATGTTAGTAAAAAGTAAACAAATATAAATAATACAGATTTTCTAAAAGACCTGGGGATTGATATTTAGAAGGAGCTCATATCAAATATTTTCATGAATGCAGTAACCATTCTTTAATTTCACATGAGTTTGTTGGGGTGAGTATAATACACTTGTATAAAGCATCCTAATTCTTACAGTAGTAGAAAGTTAATTTGCCTAGCTTAGGACTCAGATTTATTTTTTTCCTTGGGTTCTATTCAGGTGACAGTTTTTCTTTCCTGAGCTTGGTTTTATTTTATTATATGTACTGATTTTTTTTTTTTTTAGACCATGGTGGTTTATTTTATTCACATTATAAGTACTTATTAAATATTTGGTATGTACAGAATATGAGGCATTTTGATTTAAGATAATATCAAAAAACATAAGAAAATCTATTAGGATTGTTCAAGTTTTCAAATATGTAGAGCCAAACAAGAAATATAAGTAATAAAATTTTTACTTCTAGGAAAATGTTTAATTTTTAATTTAAGAATTTATTAGATAGATTTAAGATCTTTCTCTTAATTGTCCACAAGATTACTGAAATCTGTCCATCACAATCCTTCAAAATTTGGAATTCAGGAAGAAAAACTAAAGCCATTTGAAAAGTTCTTGCTGAAGCTAGAAGGGCAGTTACTGGATGGAATGATATTCCAGGTAAGTAGATCTGTATCAGGCTGTAACAATTGGGCTCATGTTAGATGACACAGCTCAGAATTATAATAAGACACTGTTGAATATATTTTTCTTTAAACAGTGCTTTGGCTTAAAATTATTGCTAGAATACTAAAATATTTCAGCATCTAGTAGCAAACCAAATTAATAGTGTATTAGTTGTATCTGGAGTAAGAGTTTTAGAAAAATTACGTAAATGGATAAAAATATTTGAGAATTAACATCTCCTCTGAGTGGTTAGGTACAGGCATATCTTGTATTATTGCATTTCACTTTATTGCACTTCCTAGGTAACTGCCTTTTCTACAAATTAAAATCTTGTGGCAACCCCTGCATCAAGCAAGTCTTTCGTTGTCATTTTTCCAACAGCATGTATTCACTTTGTCTCTGTGTCACATTTTGGTAATTCATGCAATATTTTAAACTTTTTCATTATTATTATAGCTGTTATGATCAGTGGTTTCTGACATTACTGTTGTAATTGTTCTGGGGTGCTACAAAAATAGTGCCCCATAAGATTATGAATTTAATCGATAAATGTTGTGTTTGTTCTGATTGCTTTATCAACTGGCTGGTGCTTGTCCTATTTTTCTCTCTCTTCATGCCTTTTTATTCCATGAGACACAACCATATTGAAATTAGTTCAGTTAATAGCCCTACAGTGGCCTCTAAGTGTTCAAATAAAAAGAGGAGTTTCATGTCTCTTAATCGAAACCTAGACATGATTAAGCTTAGTGAGGAAGTCACATCAAAAGCAGAGATAGGGCCAGGCGTGGTGGCTCATGCCTGTAATCCCAGCACTGTGAGAGGCTGAGCGGGCAGATCACCTGAGGTCAAGAGTTTGAGACCAGCCTGGCCAATGTGGTGAAACCCTGTCTTTACTAAAAATACAAAAATTAGCAAGCCTTGGTGGCAGGTGCCTGTGATCCCAACTACTTGGGAAGCTGAGGCAGGAGAATTTATTGAACCTGGGAGGTGGAGGTTGCTGTGAGCCGAGATCATGCCACTGCACTTCAGCCTGGGCGACAAGAGTGAGACTGTGTCTTGGGTTGGGGCGGTGGGGGTGAAAGCAGAGATAGGCCAAAAGTTAGGCCTCTTGCTCTGAACAGTTAGCCAACGTGTGAATGCAAAGGAAAAGTTTTGAAGGAAATTAAAAGTGCTGTGAGTTCACACATGATAAGAAAGCAAAACAGCATTACTGCTCATATGGAGAAAGTTTCGTTGGATTGAATTGAAAATCAAACCAGCCACAATATTAGTTTAAGCCAAAGCCTAATTCAGAGCAAGGCCCTAACTCTCTTTACTTCTCTGAGGGCTGAAAGAGGTGAGGAAGCTGCAGAAGAAAAATTTGAAGCTAGCATAGGTTGGTTCAGGAGGTTTAAGGAAAGAAGCCATCTCCATAACATAAAAGTGCAAAAGCATCAAGTGCTCATGTAAAAGCCACAGTAAGTTGTCCAGAAGATCTAGCAAAGATCACTGATAGGAGTGGCCACACTAAGTGACAGATTAGTGTGGATGTAACAGCCTTCTGTTGAATATTGTATGCCACCTCTGCTTTTATAGAGGAAAAGCCAGTGCCCATTCGCCATTCTGAAAGATTATGTTAATCTGCTCTGCCTCTTCTCTATAAATGGAACAACAAAGCCTGATGACAGCATATCAACATTGAGGCAAGACCCTCGGCCAGCAAAAAGATGATAGCTCACTGAAGGCTCAGCTGTTATTAGCATTTTTAGCAATAAAGTATCTTTTAACTAATGTACCTTTTTTTAGACATAATGCTATTGCATACTTAATAGACTATAGTATAATGTAAATATAACTTTTATATGCACTGGGAAACCAAAAAATTTGTGTCACTCACTTTATTGCACTGATCGGGAACTGAATCTGTGGTTTCTGTGAGGTGTACCTGTATTGCATTTGTTGTTAACCTCTAGGTTTAGGTTTTTAAGACAAGCCTTAACAAGTTTGTTTAATTATTCCTAGGCTCAGGGAATATAATTTGGGTTTATACAGTCCAGTATGACAGCTTCTAACTACATGTGGCTATTTAAATGTAAATAAAATGAAATACAAAATTGACTTTCTTAGTCACACTGGCCACATTTCATGTCCTTAATAGCCACATGTGGTTCATGGCTAGCCATCATATCAGACAGCACAGATGTAGAATATTTTCATCATCACAGAAAGTTCTGTTGGACAGTACTGCTTTGAGCAGTTTCCCCTGGAAATTGCATTATATTCCACTTATAATATACTTCAAGGTTACCTTTAGTTTATATTTTACATGATCACAATTTTTAACCGATTGATTCCAACTCTTGTTTACCGTTGACCCTTTGAACAATATGGGTTTGAAGTGTGCACGGGTCTACTTATACACAGATTGTTTCAATAAATGTATTAGAAAAGTTTTTGAATGTTAGCAACATTTTGAAAGAAACTTGCAGACAAACCACATAGCCTAGAAACATTAAGAAAACTTAAGAAAAAGGTATGTCATGAATGCGTAAAATATATGCAGATACTAGTGTATTTATGTGTTAATTGACTTCATGTTTTATGTTATCCACAAGGCTTTTGCTCAGCAGTATGCTATTACTGGTTAAGTGTTTGGGCAGTCAGAAGTTATGTGAAGATTTTTGACCGCATGGGAGTCAGTGCCCCTAACCTTATGTTATTCAAGAGTCAACTATGTATCAGTTTAAATGTTAGGTCAATAGGTTAAGAAGATAATTTTTTTGTTATTGATTCTTTTTCCAGGAGACATTTCTATATACTCTATAATAAAGTGCTGGGAAAGTAATTATAAACAGAAAACATAAACTCTTAAAAGTGCAAAGTGAAATAAAAAGTAGGCTTTATCTTCTATACATGTCTGAACATTGTGTGTATCTCTTTATACAGGATTATAGATTTGGGTTCAATTTTATTACTTTCACATAACTAGTACTCAAATATATAAATACATACATATTTTCATTCAAACAGATCTAAATATTAGATTAGATTAAGAACCTGAGCTTTAGTTTTAGTAAAATTTAAATAATGAATATAGAAGTTTATCATATACTATATTTAAATATTGAGAGTCTGAATTTCTCTTTAAATGTTTCCTGTCTAGGCCTGTATAGAACAACAATTTGATTCTCTCAATGGAGGAGTATCTGTGTCAAAAAATAGCACTTTTGCTGAGGAATTTGCACATAGTATTCGGTCAATTTTTGCAAACGTAGAAGCCAAACTTGGTAATGTAAATTGCAATTTTTGGTTTTGGTTTATAAAATTTGCACTTCCTTAAAAGCATAATTAAAGTGTATTTGTTCTGCTTTCTCTCTTGTTATTGATTTGTAAGGAGAACCTTCTGAAATTGACCAGAGAGACAAATATGTTGGAATTTGTGGACTCTTTGTATTGCACTTTCAGATTTTTCGAACTATTGATAAAAAGTTTTATAAATCTTTATTGGACATTTGTAAGAAGGTAAGAACTTGAAACTCATTTTTCAATTTGAGTAGATTGAAAAGATTGCAGATAGAACTAGATATTTTAAAATGCATTTTATTCCTGTTTACAAAAATAATTTATTATTACTCACTTGTAAAATTCAAGTATTCAGAAATAAGTAACTTAGTGAATGAAAATATACCATATTTTTCCACATCATATTAATACATATTGGTAGAGAGTGTTCCGATTTTTTTTTTTCTGTACATTAACTTTCTTTTGGTGCTATTAATACTACTTTTTTTTTTTTTTTAAACCTTTTTGCTTTTCCTTTTCTTTGCCACTGATTTTCATTACTGAAGAAGAAAAAATAAATCTAATTCTTTCTAGGTCTTTACTATTTTCTTTTTCTTTTTTTTAGACGGAGTCTTTCTCTGTCACCCAGGCTGTAGTGCAGTGGCACAATCTCAGCTCATCCTCCACTGCCCGGGTTCAAGTGATTCCCCTGCCTCAGCCTTCTGAGTAGCTTGCATGCCCGGCTAATTTTTTTCGTATTTTTTAGTAGAGATGGGGTTTCATTGTGTTGGCTACGATGGTCTTCATCTCCTTACCTCGTGATCTGCCCACCTCGGCTTCCCAAAGTGCTGGGGTTACAGGCATGAGCCACCGCGCCCGGCCGTCTTCACTATTTTCATGTGGCACCCGATTTCAAAATTGAAAGATTAGTTTATGTGTAACATCAAGTGATAGTGACTATGAGAACCCAGCCAACTTTTTTTAAACTTACGTAGAATGAAACTAAAGGACATAAAGATTCAAGTTTCTATTTACTTGTTGCATTTTTGTTTATCCTGAAAATCCATGAGAGAGTGTTTTGTGTGTATGTTATTTAATATTCCAGCAAATAAAATTGTAATGCTCAGCACCAGATGTAGAAATGCCTTAACTCTGCCACAGTTAAAGATATTTGTCTTATAATATAATAATAAGTATTTTTTTGTGTGTGTGTTTTTTTTTAAATGAATTGTCTTCCATGTGTATTATAGAACTTTTAAACAGCTTATTGTTTAGCCTGCATTTAATGATTTTTTTCCCCCTTTCCCTTTTCTGTTTCAGGTACCAGCTATCACTCTAACTGCTAATATTATTTGGTTTCCTGATAACTTTCTGATCCAGAAAATACCAGCAGCTGCCAAACTTCTAGACAGAAAAAGTCTTCAAGCCATTAAAATACACAGGGATACTTTTCTACAGCAGAAAGCTCAATCACTTACCAAGTAAGTTTTATAAACAAGTATAATGAAAATATTTATTCTTTATATTCAGATTTTATACTGGCTCTAAATGTATAGTACCATTTGAATTATGAGATTAAATATACTTAATTAAGGGTCAGGCAGTCTCTAGGAGATTTGTTTTCCAGAAGTTTTTTCGTAAAAAATATTTATGCTTAAAGAAAATTTAAGATGTAGACAGATTATATTTTATGTATACAAATGCATACATAGTTTTTGTCATCTGCGTTAAATGTTTTTTGTTTAAATGAAGAGAAGTCTGATTTCATTGCAGTAGATATCATTTGATGACATTAAAAACATTGTGTGTCCATGGTGGTTTTGGGAGGGGTTGACTTCTTGATGTGCTTCCTTTTCCTCCCTTTATTTTTATGAAAATAATATATGCATGTATATAAAACATCAAAAAGTACTAAAGCTTAAAGGGAAAGATAATTGTCCTGTTTCCAGTTCCTTCCTGTATTTCAGTCTTGCTCTCCAAAGGAACATTTTTAACTCCTTGTTTCTTCTGATACTTACATTATTTTTTATCTCTTATTGTGTAAATTTTCAAACATACAGAAAGTAGAGAAAATAGTATCAAGAGCCCCTATGTTCCCATCACCGAGCTTCAACAATTAATTTATTGCACATTCTTTCTTGAGTACATGGCTAAAATCACATGTTAACATGGATAAAGATTTTGAGTGAAATTATGTAGGACTCTGCCGCTGGCCCCATGCTGGTGACAGATTTTTGTTTGTGATATGGCTAAAGATGTAATGGGAATACTTATCTACTTTCTGTTGATTTTGACTATCATAGGGAAGTTGGGTCACTACTCTACACTGGGGAAAGGAAGAGCATGTCTGGAATATAGGAGAGCCCTCAAAGCATTTTTAGTACTGTCATGTCCTCTGATTAAAATGGAAAACTACAACCAGTTTAGGCAGGTCTACTCATTTCACAGCTCTGGTAGATATTCTAAATCAAAGGTTGAAGAGGAAAAAAAGCAAATGTTTAGATTTAGATTAAAGAGCTGAATTAAGTAATATAAGGTAGCAAGAGAGAGATCAGTTTTTCCATTTTAGTAGCAGTAAGTGGGAAAATTGTGGGTATTTTAGTTCTTAGAATCTTGGTAATTTGTAACAATGTGATGCAGTTACTCAAAATGCCATACATACTTAGATTACATTATTATCTGTAATTCTTAGGTTGTGGAAACTAGTTAGTTACAGTACAGGTTGAGTATCCCTGACTGAAATGCTCCAGAATTGGAAACTTTTTGAGTGCCCTCATAATGCCCAACAGAAACGCTTATTGGAGCATTTTGGATTTCGGATTAAGGATGCTGAACTGGCAAGTATATAATGCAAATATTCCAAGATTTGAAATGCTTCTGGTCCCAACCATTTCGGATGAGAGTTACTCATCATGTATCTAGGTCATGGGAATTGGTAATTCCACTGAATTCTTTTTATTTATGTATTTATTTATTTTTTGAGACCATGTCTTACTCTGTCTCCCAGGCTGGAGTGCAGTGGTATGATCTTGGCTCACCGTAACCTCTGCTTCCGCCAAGTGATTCTCCTGCCTCAGCCTCCCGAGTAGCGGGGACAACAGGCGCCTACCACCACACCCGGCTCATTTTTCTATTTGTAGTAGAGATGGGATTTCACTATGTTGGTCAGGCTGGTCTTGAACTCCTGACCTCAGGTGTTTTGTCCACCTCGGCCTCCCAAAGTGCTGAGATTACAGGCATGAGCCACCACACCTGGCCTCTTTAAAATTTTATTTTTTATTTTTAAACTTTTAAGTTCAGGGTAGAGTGTAGGCTTGTTACATAGGTAAATGTGCGTCATGGGGGTTTGTTGTACAGATTATTTAATTACTCAGGTATATCCCATGGAATTCTTATTGGTCAGATCATAGCTGGTGTTTGGTGGTGCCATGTTTGAGAGGGTCACAAACTGCAGCATCCCTAGATGAAGCTGATCAGGATGTCAGAAGGTCTGAGAACCATGCCTTTTTGTTTATCTTCTCTTTGTTAGTGTCTGTAGAGTTTGGCCGTTAAAAGAGAAATCTGTGGAATGATGTAGTGGGTTTCTTTAAATATCTGAGGGTCATTCAGAATGAAAGGGGAACAGATTCGATCTCTGTGGCTCCAGTAGGCTAAACTAAAACCAAAAGATGAAGATGACAGATAGTAATAAAAATAATTGCCAACATTATGAATCTCTTAACTCTGTGGCAGGCATTATGCTAATGGCTTTAAATATATTTTTTTGTGTAAAGCATGTAACAGCCTTCTGGCAGAAAATAATAAATTTAACAACTAATGTTTATGGTGTGCTTACCATAAGCCAGTAGCTATTCCAGGAACTTCACACACATCATCTCCTTTAATGATCAGAAAATTGTATGACGTAGATACTGTTATTATTGTCTTTTATAGATGAGAAAATCTTACAAAGAGGTTAAACTTGCCCAAGTTTAAACAACTAGTAGGTAGTAGGTGGCAGATGCAGACAGTCCAACTCTGCATCCCAGGCTGTTAACTGCTACTCTGAACTATTTTTATCTCATTTGTAGATAAAGAAAATGAGGTTTAGTGAAATGAACTTTGCCAGGTCACACAGCTAAGTCCATGTCAGAGGGCATTCAAACCAGTGCCAGTCCTGTTCTAGTGCCTCTGTAGCAGGTAGCATTGTGTGGCTGCTCTGAGGTAATGTAGTCTCCTTCACTAAAGCTGTGTGGGCAGAATATAGATGACTGTTACTACAAGATCTGTGGGAAGTGAGTCTTATTAGGTGGGCAGTTGAATAAGTTGACTTTCAAAGACTTATTGCATGATAAAATTTTGTTTCTAAATTCTTGACTACAGAGCTCCACGGAGCTAAAGGGCACAGTTATCTTTTTCAGTCTCTTTGCAATTATGTCAAAGAAACCTAAAATTCCCTCCACTAAAGTGAAACTCAGGAGAGTGATGATGATGTGATCAGCATGGGCTTTGTCCTGACATTTTAGAGAAAGTTGAGGGGGTGCCTAAGAGGTGTCCCAAGGTCAGGCTTCAGAGTTTACATGAGTGAAGAGGCAGCAATAGAGAGCAATGAGCAAGAGTTTTCCTGTCCCCACACTGTACACCAGATCCCAAGTGACCAGTGTCCCAGCTGCCTCCTTGACTAGAGTCCAAGGTTTGTGGATTGCTGCATTTTGCTTTTGATTCACAACCATTTTAACGCTGGAAAATACTGCCTTTAGAGGATAAAGGTCTGAATCTTTATTTTAGACCCCCCACGTTGACATATAGGCATTGACACTGTTTAGTGCTTTATGTTGGGGCAGGAGATTTGTTTGTTTTGTTTTCTTTCCTTTTTTTGAGACGGAATTTTGCTCTTGCTGCCCAGGCTGGAGTGCAATGGCTCCATCTCAGCTCACCGCAACCTCCGCCTCCTGGGTTCAAGCGATTCTCCTGTCTCAGCCTTCTGGGTAGCTTGGATTACAAGCATGTGCCACCACACCTGGCTAATTTTGTATTATTAGTAGAGACGGAGTTTCTCCATGTTCAGGCTGGTCTTGAACTCCTGAAGGTGATCCACCTGCCTCGGCCACCCAAAGTGCTGGTATTATAGGTGTGAACCACTGTGCCCGACCTGGAGATTTGTTTTTTTACCTTGGTGTTTTTCCTGTTTGTGCTTTGAAATGAAACTGACAATCCAATAGGACACTTGACCATTTTTGTACTCTTTGTCAGTTAACTTACTTTTTAAAACTTGAAGCAATTTCATTTTTATATATTTATAAGAGATAAAGATTGTCATCTGGATGTGATCACAGAGTGATGGGCAGAAGTGATACATAAACCTCTGCATTATCCTATAGTCTTATCTAAAGTTGGCTGAATGCCATTCATTATGTATTATTGCCGCCTTCATAGTGTTATTGACATAGTTGCTTATAAGCGAAAGTTGCATCATCTAGTCTAGATATCTTTCTCTGGTCCTTGCTCATGACTTTTCTGTCCTGTACATGGGATTCCTGCTGAGTCCTGATCATACTGCCTCCTCAAAAGTGGAGGCATTGCTCTAGGACTGTGCTCTCTGTTTTAAAAAAAGGACCAGACTTTTAAAAAAGGAGTCGATTGTGAGTCAAACAATATGTTTCAGCACCATTTGAAGCAAAGCCACAAAGTACAACTATTTGTGTTTTTTGTCTAATGGAATTATGGCTTTGTAGAAACCATTTTTCTCAGATTTTGTGCTAGGGTTTTCCCTCCCTAAGTCACATTTATTAGAAATTTTGACAAGATTTCTCATTAGATGGAGTTCTTGAGATTGACAGATTGCCCAGCAATATGGCTAGCCACTGACTTCAGTGTGGAATTCTAAACTTAATTGAGTGTCTTCAGTCCCTTGCCCTGAAGAGCTATCCTCTAGCTGATTCTGATCTGTAAGAATAGGACATTTCTTTACCCTATCTAACTAAAAAAGATTAAAAAAAAAAAAAAAGAGTTGGTAATGTCAGATTCCATAAAGGAGAATTGTCCATTTTTGCATACTAAGTTTTTATTTTATTTTTTTGAGATGAGGTCTCTCTTTTGCCCAGGCTGGAGTGTAGTGGCGTGATATCAGCTCACTGCAACCTCCTCTACCTCCTGGGTTTAAGCGATTCTCCTGCCTTGGCCTCCAGAGTAGCTGGGACTACAGGCGTGCGCCACCATGCACGGCTAATTTTTGTATTTTTAGTTTCACCATGTTGGCCAGGCTGGTCACGAACTCCTGACCTCAGGCAGTCTGCCCCACCTAGGCCTCTCAAAGTGTTAGGATTACAAGCATGAGCCACGCTTGGCCACATACTAAGTTTTTTAAAGAAAAATATAAATAGTTTGTGAATGTAAAGAGGTTCCCATCTTGAACGAGCTTGAATTGGGAAACATTGATGGAATAATTTAGTATTTATAATCATCCTGAATAGTTGAGAGAATTACATTTTGCATTGCTCTAGTCTTTGGGGATGGGAAAGCTTCCTGGATGTGAGCTTGAATCTTGGCTGAGCTTATGATCTTGGCGCCTACTTAACTTCTCTGTGAGGCAGTTTCTTCTGTGTGGAGGTTGTAGTACCTACATCATAAGGTTAATGTGAGGGTTGAAAGAGGTGGTTTGTGTGTGTATGTGTGTGTGTAAAGTGCTTGGAACAGTAGCTGTTGTATAGTAAGCATTCAGTAATTATTAGCTTTTATATTCAGATTTCTGACCACTTGCACTGTTTCTATTCTGGTTCAAACTCATCTTCCTTCTTCTGGGTTATTATGGTAGCTTTCTAGGTGGTTTTCCTGCTTTTGCCATTGCCCCTTCTGTAGTTTATTTTCAACTCATCAGATCCTCTTAAAACCAGTTAGATCAGGTTACTTTGCTTAGTCCCTCTAGTGGCTTTCTGTCTTTCTCAGAGTCAAAATCCATACTCCTTGCAAGGCCTTCCACAAATCCCTTCCCCATCTCCCCACCTTTCTACTCCCCTACCCTCTCCCTCTGTATCTTACTGATCTAATCCTTCTGCTCACTGTGCTCCAGGTATACTGACTTTTTTGTTGTTATCTAAACAAGCCAGACACATTTCCAAATGTCTTAGGATTTTGCGTTTGTCATTCACTTTTCTTTTTTTTTATTATTATTTTTTTTTATCTTCTCTGTATCGTTCACAATTTTAGTATATGTGCTGCCGAAGCGAGCACTGTCATTCACTTTTCTACACTTCTCGTGTATTTGCATGCATTACTCGTTCATCTGCTTCAAACTTTGGCTGAAAATCACCTACTCAGTGAGCCTACTTTGATCACTCTATGTAAAATTGTACCTCCACCCCAGTCCTTATCCTTTTTTCCCTGCTTTTATTTCTCCCATAGTATGTGTCTTTTAATTAATTAAAAATTTTACTTACTGATTTCTTTATTATACAACTCTCCTCTCTAGAATGTAAGCATCAGGGAGGCAGGGATTTTTATTCATTTTATTTATTGCTGATTTCACTGTTTTGTTCTCAGTATCTGGCCTGTTTGTTGAATGAGTAAATTATATATGTCTATATGATACCTATCTTTTGAAAACCAGAAAGATTGAAATGGCTACTACAGGGAAATAATGTATGCCAATCAATATCAAGAAATGGAAGTAAATTTTCTTTGCTGAGTAATCCCAATCTTTTCCTTTGTTAGAGATGTACAGTCTTACTACGTCTTTGTGAGCTCATGGATGATGAAAATGGAATCTATTTTATCTAAAGAGCAGAGAATGGATAAATTTGCTGAAGATCTCACCAATAGATGTAATGTTTTTATACAGGTAGTTGCATCTTAAAATACTTTGGGGAATCTTTTGTTGTTAATCTGACTTACAGAAGTTAAACTTTGAAAAAACTGAAAAAGGATAGAGTATGTTTTTGTTTTTAAAACAAATTGATTTGGTTATGTTGGTATCTGTGTGACTTATTAATTTAAATTTTCTAACAACCCATTTAAAGCTCTACATTCCTTCAAAACTGACTAGCTGTATCCTATAAGTTGATATGTTGTATTTTTATTATTTATTTTAAACTATTTTAAAATTTTCATTATAACTTCTTTGTAGGTTTTTTGAAAGATTTCTTAATTTTGAAATATATGAGAATTTTCTAGTTATTTTATTACTGAGTTGTAGCAATAATTAAATAATTTTAGTATTTTGAAATTTGCTTTATGGCCTAGCCTATGGTCAGCTTTGGTAAACGTTTCCCATACACTTGAAAAGAATATATAAATTGTATTTGTCAGTTGTAGCATTTTGTATATGACAAGAAGGTCATATTTATTAATGATTTTGTCCATGTATGTCAGTGACTGAGAGTCGTGTTAGAATCTCCCACTATTGTTGTGGATTTTTCTGTTTATCCTTGTTCTGTTTATCCTAGTTTTGTTTTATGTATTTTGAGGCTAAGTATATAATGTTTAGTAATGTTCTGTCTTCCTAGTAAATTGGACCTTTTCTTGTTAAGAAACATCTCTTGTTATCTCTAGTAATGCTTTTCGTTGTAGATCTCTTGTGTGATACTAACTATAACCATTTTCTTTTAATTAATGCCTACTTGGTATTATCTTTTTTGATCCTTTTACTTTTGGCCTTTCTGGCTCCTTATATTTAATGCATGTCTTCTGTAAGTAGCATATATTTTTTTCTCCAATCTGATAATCTTCGTTTTTTTTCATTGTACTATTTTTTCTGTATGTCATTGTTGATATATTTGGTTTTAAACTACCACCTGACTAGTTGCTTTGTATTTGTCTCACTTGTTCTGTGTCCTTTTTCTTTTCCTTTCTTGTTTTCTTTTAGTGTATTTTTTGTTTTATTTCTCCTCCTATTAGTTTGTTAATTTTGTATTATTTTACTATTCTTTTAGTGGTTTCTCTAGACATTTTAAGATGTATCATTACCTGTTCTGTCACTTTTTACTCTTCCTATATCTCTTAATTTTCATCTTCGTACTTGGGGAATACCTGCTAGTATTTCGTTAATACCAGTCTCTGTTGAGGAATTGTAATCATTTTTGGTCTGAATATGTCTTCATTTCAATCATTTTCCTGCATTAAAATTCTAGGTTGGTAGGGTTTTTTCTTCCCTCTAGCTTTTAAAGTTGTCATTTTATTGTTTTCTGGTTTCCTTTGTTTTTGTTAAGAAGTCAACTGTAGGTTTGTTGCTTTTAAAATATATATCTTTCCTTACTTTTTGGCTTTCAGCAGTTTTACTACAATGCCCCTAGGTGTGGTTTTTCTTTGTGTGTTTGTGCTACTTTGGGATCAGTGGAGCTTCTTGAATTCACGTAAGATTCTTTACCATTAACTCTTCAAGCATTGCTTCTTTCCTATTTTCTCTGTTCTAATTCTTTCTTCATCTATCTCTAATCTGCTGTTAACTTCATCTACTGAGTTTTAAATTTTAATAATTTTACTTTTCAGTTGGCTTCTTTTTTATAGTTTAGAGTTCTCTTCTGAGATACTTGATTTTGTGTTTTATTTCCTTTAACACATTCAGCTTATTTTGAAGTACATGTCTAATAATTTCATTATTTGGATATTTCTCTTATTTGTTGTTTCTTTGTTTTTGTACATCTCTTATCTCTTGATGTACCTGTTTTTTATTTATTTTTTCTTTTTTTGAGATGGAGTCTTGCACTGTTGCCCAGGCTGGAGTGCAGTGGTGTGATTTCGGCTGACTGCAACCTCTGCCTCCCGGGTTCAAGTGATTCTCCTGTCTCAGCCTCCCGAGTAGTTGGGATTAGAGGCACATGCCACCACGCCCTGCTAATTTTTGTGTTTTTAGTAGAGACAGGGTTTCACCATGTTAGGCTGGTCTCAAACTCCTGACCTCATGATCCTCCTGCCTTGGCTTCTCAAAGTGCTGGGATTACAGGTGAGAGCCACCATGCCCAGCCTACCTAGTTATTTTTTATAGAATGCCACACATTGTATATGAAAAGCTGTCGATGTAATTTGAGAATCTGGATATTTTCTCCCTCCAGAAGGGATTTGTATTTGCTTTCGTACAAGCTAGTCTTCGATAGTTAGCAACCCAGGTTACATCAACCTAGTCATAGATTGAGATTATTTGAAGCAGGATTTTGATCCTGTGGTGGTTGTTGAATTCACCCTTACTTTTTGGTGGGTAATCCTTCAGGATGCTAACTCAGAGCTTAGGTGATTAACCAAAACCACCTCCTTGATGAGCTCCTATTCTTAATCTCCCTTCCCTGTGAGATGATATGGAAAGATATGTTTGGCTTTTGTCTTTAAGGCAGATGCTCTAAGAGAAAGCAACTCTGAATGCCAGGCTCACTTCTCTGAGTTTCTGTTTTCTTCCAGATCTTGGCTTTATATTTCCTTATTATTTTGAATCCTCTTTGATACCCTGAGAGCCATTTTAAAACCGTTTTGCCCAGATTTTCTAGTTGTTCTCAGTGGGAAGAAATTATTCTATCATTAACTGATAAAGAGTCCAGACTACCCTCTCCCCCACAATTTAGATTTCAAAATACATTCCTTCGCAAATTAATGGCTATCTGGGAATAATGGGCCCTGGAGTTCTGTACTGAATTCAAGTCCCCCTAACAAAGGGAAGCCTCCCTTTTCTGCCTGACTTAGAGTTAGAGTTTTGCTTTCCTTATTTGTGCTTTTTAATTTTTCCTGCGGCTGCACTAGGGTAGGGGTTGATGTAATAGTCCTGTAGCCGACAAGATAAAACTTGTGGCTCTTTCTGCATGTATGTGCCAAGTTTTGGTCTTACTGTCACCTTTCTTAGGATGCTATCCTATCTTTGATTTTTTCATTTTCTTAATTTAGCATGTCTCTTTGCCACAGAGAAACTTTGTGAGTGATTCAGAGGAACTCCTACTTTGTGCTCAGTATCATTCCTTTAGTGAGCTGCTGTTTCTGATGGGAGAATACTTTCACATGTGGTGGGACAGGAGGAAAAGGTTGAGGAACACACATATAGCTTCTAACCTACCTCCTTGAATGTATCTGCAATAATATAGTTAAGGTTCATTCCTAAACTGTACATATGTCTCTTTTGGGACCTTTGTAGACCCAGAGAATCTCCATCATTCTCTTTGTCTTTCTGTGTGTCCCTTTTTTAAATGAAAAAATATTCAGGAAGTAATATCCCTTTTTCCTGTTTTCTTATTCCACTGTTTTCCTGAGTTTAATACCATTAAAAGATTTTTAACACCTCACAAGACCTGGCTTTCATCATGAATAGAAAGGGAGGGGAGAATCTGTTCTCATTGGGTTGGAAGGAGAGAAAGCCTAATTAGCACCAAACTAGGCAAGGACAAGATAGCAGATGGACTGTGGGGATTGGTCTAGGTGAAGAGGAAAGGGGGAGTTGGCTTGGAACTCAGAAATTTCTGTGCATATGTGTATTGACTACAGGGCAGCTCTCCTTCTCCTTATTTTTCAAATTATGACTCCTTAGAGTCCTCAGCTCTTGCCTTAAGTGGCAACAGATAGGAGTCTTTATTCTCTTCATTGGTAGGTAAGATAAGAATGAGTAGATACCTTTCTAACATCCAAATTGTTTCACTCAAAGCTTTTTTAAGGGAAAGATTCTTAAACTTCAAGTATACACTATTATTTTGACACTACTAAACTTCTGGTATTATTTTGATAGTACAGGATAAATAAACGGTTAAGGGCTGCTTTGAAACTTAACCACCATGTATGACACTGTCTCTGTGAGGAAGAGTATTTCCAAATCTTAAGAGTTGGCTTTAAAATGAACTTTAGAAACATTAATTATTGGTAAGTTGAGGAATAACAGCTGTTATATAGATAATGAAATCTTGAAGAAATTTTTCCTTGTGATTGTAATCGATGTTTTTCTTTACAGGGCTTCTTATATGCATATAGTATTAGTACCATTATTAAAACCACAATGAATCTCTACATGTCCATGCAAAAGCCAATGACCAAAACCTCAGTTAAGGCATTGTGCAGACTCGTTGAACTTCTCAAGGTAGGTTTTAGATTATTCTGCTTTGCCATCATAATTGAGAAATGACCTGGGCTTAAATTTGGATAATCTCGTAAGATTTGACTACATGATTATATGAGAACAAAAAATTATAAGAAAGTACTTATCTCTCAGCCGAATAAAGGAACTACTCATTTAAAGAAATTTCTGAGTAACTACTTAAGAGTGGTCATTATATTTAAACTTTATTAAATAAAGCTAATCTGTCCAGTTCAGACTTAGTAAAAAAAAAAAAAAGTTAATGTAATGAGAGAAGAAAGAAATTGGAAAAGTTAGCTTTAATATTATTAGTAAAGTTTTACTCATGGAAATTTTAGAAACATTGCATGAGTTAAAAAAAAAAAACATACTTGTCACCAGGTGTGGTGGCTCACACCTGTAATCCCGGCACTTTGTAAGGCTGAGGTGGGTGGATCATCTGAGGTCAGGAGTTTGAGACCAGCCTGACAAACATGGTGAAACCCTGTCTCAACTAAAAATAAAAAATTAGCCGGCATGGTGGTGCATGCCTGTAATCCCAGCGACTCAGGAGGCTGAGGCAGGAGAATCACTTGAACCCAGGAGGCATAAGTTGCAGTGAGCCAAGATTGCGCCATTGCATGCCAGCCTGGTCAACAAGCACGAAACTCTGTCTCAAAAAAAAAAAAAAAAGCTTGTCTAACATTATCCATTATAGTGTTTACCTCATGCATATGAGGTTAGTTAACATAAGGCTATTTATTTTTTAATTTAGATGAAGTGCTGTAATCTTGAGATTTGAACAGTAGACTACTTATAACAGTGGTCAAATGAATTAAGAATTATAGTACACTTATGCAAGTATGGTAATGTGTTTCTTAGCTTACTTCTGTATTAAAGAAAAAAAAACCTGAGAGAGATCCAAGATGGCCGATTAGCAACAGCTCAGGAATGTAGCTCCCAGTGAAAGCGCAGAGAACGAGTGGACGCCGCACTTTCCAACGAATTTTTGTTGCCCACAGACCGGGAGATTCCCGGCAGAGGAGCCACAC
>CAUYQU010026835.1:0-19457 GCA_963574635.1 Cheracebus regulus | reverse complement strand
TTCTTATAAATCTCTTATTTTCAGTTAGACTCCTTATAAATTTATCACTGAAAATGCCCACTGAGTCTATATATCTGCATATACAATGGATATCAAGTTAGTTTTTAAGATGACATGTGAAAACTGAAAAAGATATGCTATGTGGTATGACAATTTGTAGGCCACACATGTATTTTGCATAACAATCTCACCATAAAAATGTGATTAGGCTGGGCGTGGTGGCTCACATCTGTAATCCAAGCACTTTGGAGGCCAAGGTGGGCAGATCACCTGAGGTTAGGAGTTCAAGACCAGCCTGATCAACATGGTGAAACCCCGTCTTAAAAAAATATATATATACATATATGATTGCAGTTTGACTCAGTATTTCCCTCCAGATAAGTTAGCAAAAGTAAACAACCAAACAAACAAAAAAAAGGGGAACATACGGTAGAAGTGCCCTTAACTGACTTACACTTAAGTAATTTGCTGAACTCAGTGACCTACTAAACTTTCTCTTTTTTTTTAAATGAGACAGGGCCTCACTCTGTCACCCAGGATGGTGTGTAGTGCTGTGATCACAGCTCACTGCAACCTCCCTTCCACCTGGGGCTCAAATGTCAATCCTCACCTCACCTCAGCCTCCCAAGTGCCTGGAACCACAGGCATGCACCACCACACCCAGCTATTTTTTTGTATTTTTAGTAGAGACGAGGTCTTGCCATGCTGTCCAGACTGGTCTCAAACTCCTGAGCTCAAGCAATCTGCCCACCTTGGCCTCCCAAAGTGCTAGGATTACAGGTGTAAGCCACCATGCTTGGCTGGTTTTTCTGTGAAACATATTAAATATTTACATGGGAAACTGAACATACACAGCTAGTAGACTACTTTTTTTTTCTTGAGACAGGGTCTCCCTCTGTCACCCAGACTGGAATGCACAGGTGGGATCTCAGCTCACTGCAGCCTCCCCCTCCTGGGTTCAAGGGATTCTCCTGCCTCAGCCTCCTGAGTAGTGTGTGCCACCATGCCCGGCTCTTTTTTGTGTTTTTAGTAGACACGGAGTTTACCACATTGGTCAGGCTGGTCTGGAACTCCCGCCCTCAGGAGATCGGCCTGCCTCAGCCTCCCAAAGTGCTGAGATTGCAGGCGTGAGCCACTGTGCCCGGCTGAGTAGACTACTGTCTAGCACACTTGAATAAACTGTATGCCTACCAAGAATACATTATTTTATCCCCAACTTGCTTATGAAAGTTAAAGTTAGGCCAAGGCTGGGCACAGTGGCTCAGGCTGGGCGAGATGGCTCACTCTAATCCCAGCACTTTGGGACACTGAGGCAGGTGGATCTGTTGAGCCCAGGAGTTCAAGACCAGCCTGGGCAACATGGTGAAACCCTGTCTCTACCAAAAAAAAAATAAACAAATAAATAAATATTAAAAAAAAAAAAAAAAGTCAGGCCAGGTGCAGTGGCTCACGCCTCTAATCCCAGCACTTTGGGAAGCTGAGGTGGGTGAATCACAAGGTCAGGAGTTGGAGATCAGCCTGGCCGGCATGGTGAAATTCCATCAAAATACGAAAATTAGCCAGGCATGGTGGTGCGTGCCTGTAATCCCAGCTACTCAGGAGGCTGAGGCAGGAGAATAACTTGAACCTAGAGGGTGGAGGCTGCAGTGAGCTGAGACTGCACCACCGTACTACAGCCTGGGCGATAGAGACTCTGTCTCCAAAGAAAGAAAAAAAGTTGAAGTCACTAAAATTGTATAATTTATTTAAAATCATGAACGTCATTGAAGATTATGAAAAGAAACTTGATTTTTGTAAGAAAGCTAATTAATTTTTTAAGACTTTCTAGATAATTTAGAATTTTTTTCTTTTTTTCTGAAAGAGAGTCTCTCTGTATCACCCAGGCTAGAGTACAGTGGCACAACCTTGGCTCACTCCAACCTCCACCTCCCAAGTTCAAGTGATTGTCATGTTTCAGCCTCCCAAGTAGCTGAGATTACAGATACACACCACCACACCCGGCTAACTTTTGTATTTTTTGGTAAAGATGGGGTTTCACCAGTTTGGCCAGGCTGATCTTGAACTCCTGGCCTCAAGTGATCCACCTGCCTTGACATCCCACAGTGCTAGGATTACAGTCATGAGCCACTGCGCGCAGCCAGATAATCTTAGAAGTTTAAATAAAAACTAATTTAAATGGTTTGGCAAGTTACTTTAAAATACATATCAAATTGAGTGTGAGAGAAAAACTGTAAAACACAGGCAGTAAGTCATAAGAATCTAGATGATTTTTCAGTCAGATTGTTTTACAAGTGTCTTTATATTATTATTCTACTATAAACAAATTAGAAACCATAAGTAATAGATATGGTTTATGCTAGAAAGATGAAATTCCAATCAACAAACCCATATTCAAAGAAAAAGCCTTGACCTAACATCAAGATATACAGACAGGGTCTTATTTGCCCAGGCTGGTCTTGAACCCCTACCACCTTGGCCTTGCAACTTGGTAGAGGTATGAGTCACTGCACCTGGCCAACTCTTCAGTTAAAGTCGTAGGACCAAATACAGTGATCTAGGTAAGAAGGCTTTTACGGTAAACTAAAAATTTAGTGCACTGCTACTGACTTTTTTTAAAAATTGGAAATCATTTAGTTGGTTATAAGAACTTGCCAAGAAGGAGGCTGGAGGAGTGGCTCACACCTGTAACCTCAGCACTTTGGGAGGCTGAGGCAGGTGAATCGCTTGAAGCCAGAAGATCGAGACAAGCCTGGCCAACGCGGTGAAACCCTGTCTCTACTAAAAATACAAAAATCAGCCAGGTGTGGTGGCACATGCCTATAATCTCAGCTACTCAGGAGACTGAGGCACAAGAATCACTTGAACCTGGGAAGCGGAGGTTGCCGTGAGCCAAGATTAAGCCACTGCACTCCAGCCTGAGTGACAGAGCAAGCCTCTGTCTCAGAAAAAAAGAACTTGCCAAGAAGAAAGGAAAAGCTAGCCAGGCACAATGGCTCACATCTGTAATCCCAGCACTTCGGGAGGCCAAGGCAGCCAGATCACCTGAGGTCAGGAAATCAGCCTGGCTAACATAATGAAACCCCCATCTCTACTAAAAACACACACGAAAAATGGCCAGGCGCGGTGGCTCACACCTGTAATCCCAGCACTTTGGGAGGCTGTGGGGGATGGATCACCTGAGGTCTAGGAGTTCAAGACCATCCTGGCCAACATGGCGAAACCTCGTCTCTACTAAAAATACAAAAATTAGCTGGGCATGGTGGCGTGTGCCTATAATCCCAGCTACTAGGGGGACCAAGGCAGTAGGTTCCCTTAAACTTGGGAGGTGGAGGTTGCAGTGAGCCGAGATCGTGCCACTGCACTCCAGCCTGGGCAACAGAGCAAGACTCCATCTCAAAAAAAAAACAAACAAGGCCAGGTGCGGTGGCTCACACCTGTAATCTCAGCACTTTGGGAGGCTGAGGTGGACAGATCACAAGGTCAAGAGATTGAGACCATCCTGGCCAACATGGTGAAAGCCCATCTCTACTAAAAATACAAAAATTAGCTGGGTGTGGTGGCGCACACCTGTAGTCCCGGCTACTTGGGAGGCTGAGGCAGGAGAACTTGCTTGAACCTGGGAGGTGGAGTTTGCAGTGAGCCGAGATCGCGCCACTGCATTCCAGCCCGGCACCTGGTGACAGAGCGAGACTGTCTCAAAAAAAAAAAAAAAAAAAAAAAAAGGCTAACAAAAAAATTAGCTGGGTGTGGTGGCAGGTGCCTGTAAACCCAGCTATTCGGGAGGCTGAGGCAAGAGAATCAATGGCTGAACCAGGGAGGTAGAGATTGTAGTGAGCCAAGATCACACCACTGCACCACTCCAGCCTGGGCAATACAGCAAGACTACATCTCCAAAAAAAAAGAAAGGAAAAATGTAAAATAATAAAGAAAAGGAAATCATTTAAACACACAATAAGGAAAATGAAATACAGAAAACATGCAAATATGAAATATGTTTCAAAATAAATGGAATGAAAAGTAAAAATCAGACCAGCTGTAGTGGCTCACACCTGTAATCCCAGTACTTTGGGAGTCCGAGGCGGGCAGATTATGAGGTCAGTAGTTCGAGACCAGCCTGGCCAACACGGTGAAACCCCATCTCTACTAAAAATACAAAAAATTAGCTGGGCGCAGTGGCAGGTGCCTATAATCCGAGCTACACAGGAGGCTGAGGCAGGAGAATCACTTAAACCCGGGAGGCGGAGATTGCAGCGAGCCGAGATTGTGCCACTGCACTCCAGTCTAGGATACAGAGTGAGACTCCATCTCAAAAAAAAAAAAAAAAAGAAAAGCAAAAACCACAAATAATTCATTACAACTGTATAAAACTGCATATACTAATAAAGATTAGAAAACAATAGAAAGAAAAAGTTTATGAGTTTGATAAGGTATCGCATGATCTTTTATGAGCTTTGAGTCATTTTGATATAATTTTGTTTAGATAGCCACCTATGTCAGGGCATTAAAATATGATTCAATTTTCTTTTTTTTCTTTTTGAGACAAAGTCTTGTTACGTCGCTCAGACTGGAGTGCAATGGCACAATCTTGGCTCACTCCAACCTCTGCCTCCCAGAGTCAAGCAATTCTCCTGCCTCAGCCTCCCGAGTAGCTGGGATTACAGGCATGTGCCACCACGCCTGGCTAATTTTTGTATTTTTAGTAGAGGCAGGGTTTCATCACGGTTGGCCAGGATGGTCTCGAACTCCTGAGGGTGAGCCGCCCACCTGGACCTCCCAAAGTGCTGGGATTACTTACAGGTGTGAACCACTTCACCTGGCCAAACTAATTTTTTTAATGGATGAGAGGTTTCTATGTTGCCCAGGCTGGCCCTGAATGTGTAGCCTCACTTCCCCATGCACCAGGACAACAGGGCTGAGCCACCACAGCTCCCTGATTCAACTTGCAAAAGTAGAATACACCAACTAGTTATATTTAATTATTTACACTAGCTTTCTTAGGACACCATCTATAATCCGTCCCACTGAATTCCATCATTTCTGAATTATTACTACTATTCGCTCTTAAGCTAGAAGAGCAGCAGACAAATAGCTACTCCATTGCTGCAGTAGAAATTTATGGATAAGAATATTTAAGAAGGCCAGATGCAAAAACTCATGCCTGTAACTCCAGCACTTTGGGAGACCAAGACAGGAGGATCACTTGAGTCCAGGAGTTTGAGACTGGGCAACACTACCAGACCCTGTCTTTACAAAAAAAATTAAAAATTAGCTGGGCATGGTGGTACACACCTATGGGTCCAGCTACTCAGAAAGCTGAGGTGGGAGAATTGCTTGAGCCCAGGAGGTAGAGGTTATAGGGAGCTGTGTTCTCGACACTACACTCCAGCCTAGGCAAGACAGACACTCTGTCTCAAAAAAACAAAAACAAATAAAAATAAAAATAATATTTAAAAGGTGATGTTACATTTTATTTATTATTTTATTTAGAGCCTCACTCTATCACCTAGGAGGGCAGTGGCATGATCTCGGCTCACTGCAGCCTCGGCAGCCTAGGCTCAAGCGATCCTCCCACCTCAGCCTTCCAAGTAGCTGGGATTACAGGTGCACACCACCATACCCAGGTAATTTCTTTTTATTTTTTGTAGAGGCGGTGTTTCTCCATGTTGCTCAGGCTGGTCTTTAACTACTGGGCTCAAGTGTTCGGCCCGCCTCGGCTTCCCAAAGTGCAGGGATTACAGGTGTGAGCCACAACACCCAGCCTGATGTTATATTTTAATGAAGAAGACTAATTCAGGTTTCAGTAACTGTTTTAAGCATGATTTAGGAAGCAAATTATTTAAAGGACATATACAACTTCACAATTGTGTTAAAAAGTCTATCAGACATATAAATTCATTGTGTAAATCTAATGTCCCTGAAATAATGTCAATTAAAATAAATTAATTATATTGTAAATTTTAAAATAATTATGCAGTTCTTTTGTTTTTGCTTTTTTTTTTTTTCTGAGACGGAGTTTCACTCTTGTTGCCCAGGCTAGAGTACAATAATGGCACAATCTCAGCTCACCACAACCTCCGCCTCCCGAGTTCAAGCAATTCCCCTGCCTTACCCTCCCGAGTAGCTGGGATTACAAGCATGCACATCACACCTGGCTAACTTTGTATTTTTAGTAGAGACGGGGTTTCTCCATGTTGGTCAGGCTGGTCTCAAACTCCCAACCTCAGGTGATCCACCCACCTCAGCCTTCCTTCCAAAATGCTGAGAATACAGGCATGAGCCACCGTGCCCAGCACGTAATTATGCAATTCCAATCATATCATAGTAAGTGTGAAATCTCTAAGGACACATGGATTTCTATTTATTTACATGTACACAGTACATTTTTACTTATACTAATAGCAATCATTTAAAATAGCAAGCTCTCAAAAAGCATTAAAAGTAGTTGCTTCTGAGGGGCAAGGTTCAGTCCTTTGCCTGCCAGCCCCTTCAAGAACCTCTGGGACAGAAGTCCAACCTTTATCATTCATCTACAGAAATTCTGTTATTAAAAGAAAAGTTTACAACATTAGCTTAAAGTTTTTTAAAAGGTGCCATTTAAAAACTGAAATGTCCAGTATTATCTCCAGAGAAGAAGTTAAGAAAAAAGAAATGGAATAATAAATGGAAAACATTACAAAATTAGAAATAGTTGGATCAAATAAATGAGGTGTAAACCAGGCATGGTGGCTCACACCTGTAACCCCAGCACTTTGGGAGGCCAAAGTGGGCGGATCACTTGAGGTCATAAAGTAAGGAGTTCGAGACCAGCATGGCCAACATGACGAATCCCCATCTCTACTAAAAATACAAAAATTAGCTGAGTATGTTGGCACACACCTTTAGTCTGTAGTTCCAACTACTCGGAGGCTGAGGCAGGAGAATCAGCTGAACCTGGAAGGCGGAGGTTGCAGTGAGCTGAGATCGCAAGGCTCCATCACAATCAACCAATCAATCAAGTATAGAAATAAATCGATCTGATCAATTTACAAAAATACATTCCAAAAAAATAAGTTCCTCAACTGGTACAATGGATTGTCTGTAGTCAGTTATTAAAAAATCAATTATTGGCTGGTTGCAGTAGCTCATGCCTGTAATCCCAGCCCTTTAGGAGGCTGAGGCGGGCAGATCATGAGATCAAGAGATTGAGACCATCCTGGCCAACACAGTGAAATCCCATCTCTACTAAAATAGAAAAATTAGCTGGGCGTGGTAGCGTACACCTGTAGTCTCAGCTACTCAGGAGGCTGAGACAGAACTGCTTAAAGCCAGGAGGCAGAGGTTGTAGTGAGCCGAGATCACGCCACTGCACTCCAGCCTGGCGCCTGACAAAAAAGCAAGACTCTGTCTCCAAAAAAAAAAAAATAAATTATTGTTTCTTTAAACATTCTTGAAAATGCCTATTTCTTTGGGAAAATAAATCCAGAAATAAGCCATTCTTTAAAAAACAGTATTTTCCATCCCAGAACTGATAGATCTTACTATTTCCCTTAAAATGTTTGTAGAGGCCAGGTGCCATGGCTCGAACCTATAATCCCAGCACTTTGGTAGGTCAAGGTGGGGTGGATCACCTGAGATCAAGATTTCAAGACCAGCCTGGCCAACATGGTGAAACCTCGTCTCTACTAAAAATACAAAAATTAGCCAGACATGGTGGCATGTGCCTGCAGTCCCAACTACTTGGGAGGCTGAGACTCGAGAAACACTTAAACCCAGGAGTTGGAGGATGTAGTGAGCCAAGATGGCACCACTGCACTCCAGCCTGGGCCACATAGCAAAGACCCTGTCTCAAAAAAAATTAATGAATAAAAATAAAAATAAATAAAATGTTTGTATAAATCAAGATATGTAAGGGATTTTAATTTTCATGTAAAGCTTTAATGCAGTGTCATTACCAACATATGCACCTCTTCTCTGAACTAGACTGGAAATCCATTTTGTTGCTGTTGCCTGTAAAACTTAATTTCAGGATTTTTGGTTGGTTTGTTTCTTTTTTGAGACAAAGTCTCGCTGTCACCCAGGCTGGAGTGCAATGGCACAGTTTCGGCTCACTGCAACCTATGCCTTCCAGGTTCAAGCAACTCTCCCACCTCAGCCTTCAGAGTAGCCGGGGCTATGCGCACCTGCCACTATGCCCAGCTAAGTTTTGGTATTTTTAGTATACATGGGGTTTAACCTCGTTGGCCAGGATGGTTTAAAACTCCTGACCTCAAGTGATCTGCCTGCCTCGGCATCCCAAAGTTCTGGGGTTACAGGTGTGAACCACCGCACTCAGCCAATTTCAGTTTTTAATGTATTACTATTAATTGTTTATTTTTATCTTTTTTTTTTTTTTTTTGAGACAGTCTCGCTTTTGTCGTCCAGGCTGGAGTGCATTCGTGCAATCTTGGCTCACTGCAACCTCCGCCTCCCGGGTTCAAGCAATTCTCCTGCCTCACCCTCCTGAGTAGCTAGGACTACAGGTGCAAGCCACCCCGGACTGCTGATTTTTTTTTTTGTATTTTTAGTAGAGATGGGATTTCACCTTGTTTCCAATGAGCGTCTTGATCTCCTGACCTCAAGTGATCTGCACGCCTCGGCCTCCCAAAGTGCTGAGATTACAGGCGTGAATCACCTCACCCGGCCTTCTTTCTTTCTTTTAAAGGACTCTGGGCTGGGCACAGTGACACACGGATGTAATCCCAGCTACTCACGAGGCTGAGGCAGGAATGAGACTCATCAATCAATAAATGACTCTGTTGCCCAGGCTGTAGTGCAGTGATATAATCACAGCTCGCCACCTCAAACTGCTGGGCTGCAGTGAGCCTCTCACTTCATTCTCCTATGCTAGAATTAAAGGCATAAGCCACTTGTTAATTCATGTGGGGTTTTTTTGTTTTGTTTTGTTTTGTTTGGAGACAAAGTCTCGCTGGAGTGCAGTGGCACGATCTCAGCTCACTGCAACTTCCACCTCCTGAGTTCAAGCAATTCTCTGCCTCAGCCTTCCAAGTAGCTGGGATTACAGGTGCCCACCACAACATCAGGATAATTTTTTGTATTTTTAGTAGAGATGGGGTTTCACCATCTTGGCCAACCTGGTCTTGAACTGCTGACCTCGTGATCCACCTACCTCAGCCTCCCAAAGTCCTGGGATTTTCGGACGTTAGCCATCACGACCAGTCTAATTCATATTTTTGTTGTTGTTGTAGGGTTTTTTGCTTTTTTTTGTGAGACAGAGTCTCACTCTGTCGCCAGAATGGAGTGCAGTGGCGAAATCTTGGCTCACTGCAACCTTCACCTCCCAGGTTCAAGAAACTCTCCTGCATCATCCTCCCGAGTAGCTGGGACTACAGGCGTGCACCACCATGTCCAGCTAATTTTTATATTTTCACTAGAGATGGGGTTTCACCATGTTGGACAAGATGGTCTCCATCTCTTGACCTCGTGATCCACCCGCCTTGGCCTCCCAAAGTGCTGGATTATAGGCATGAGCCACTGTACATGGCCCCAATTCATGTTTTTTATACAAGCATAATAGTAATCTTTATTATAAATTAAGGAATATTTAATCATTTTTCTTTTCCCAAGACGGAGTCTTCCTCTGTCGCCAAGAGCTGGAGTGCAATGGTGCTATCTCTGCTCACTGCAACCTCCGCCTCCCGGATTCAAGCAATTCTTTGCCTCAGCCTCCTGAGTAGCTGGGATTACAGGCGCATGCCACCATGCCCGGCTAACTTTGGTATTTTTTAGTAGAGACGGGGTTTCACCATGTTGGCCAGGCTGATCTCAAACTCCTGACCTGGTGATCCACCCGCCTAGGCCTCCCAAAGTGCTGGGATTATAGGCATGAGCCACTGTGCCCAGCCAGGAATATTAAATCTTAAAGGAAAGAAAATCCTGTGGTAATTATAGACCTCTAAGAAAACCACTATTACCAATACAAATCTGGACTATACTAAAGGCTTTTGTGTATGTGTATATAATACATACAAATATATTCATGTATTCTTTCATGTTTGCCAGTTGTTGAAAACTAAAAACCAGAATTTATAAAAACAGATAAAAAATTGAATAATTAAAATTTGCTATCTGGTGAAAAGTTTACTTAGCAGCTTACAGCTGAAGAATGGGTGAATTAGATGATAAAGAAATGTCACAGAGGGCTTCACAGATAAATAAACGGAGATAAACTAGGAAAATGACAGTGAGATATGGAGGATTAGACAAGATCATGTATGTCTTCCATAAACAGCATAATGTGTGATTTTAGCTCAAAGTACAACTAAGCAGAGAAGATGAGGAGAGCAGATATTCAAAGACATAATGTTTGATAATTTTTCCAGAGTAAACAAATGAATTATTAAATTCAGGAAACCAAACAATCCCCATTTTGGATGTGTAGAACATAAATTTTATTTGTTTTGGATATTTTTAGAATATCTCTGGCTTTGGAGGCTGTTTCACCAAGAAGTGTTTAAATGTGAAACACCACCAAAGACGGAGAATCTCAAAAAGCAGGCAAAATAAACTTTCATTGTGATGGAACACTTAGCAGAATGATAACAGACTCCTTAACAATCGTAAGTGAAAGTATAAGACAAAGAACTAATATTTGTAAAGTATCAAAAAAAATGTAACTGCCAACAAAGGGCTGCATGTGCTTTGGAAATATCTTTCAAGAAAAATAAAATGAGGGAGAAAAAAAGTAGTTGCTGCTGGAAATGGAAGGAATGGCATAACGGGTTATTCCTTTTTTTTTTTTGAGACGGAGTTTCGCTCGTTACACAGGCTGGAGTGCAATGGCGCGATCTCGGCTCACGGCAACCTCCGCCTCCTGGGTTCAAGCCATTCTCCTGCCTCAGCCTCCCGAGTAGCTGGGACTACAGGCACGAGACACCACACCCAGCTAATTCTGTATGTTTATAAGAGACGGGGTTTCACCATGTTGACCAGGATGGTCTCGATCTCTTGACTTCGTGATCCACCTGCCTCAGCCTCCCAAAGTGCTGGGATTATAGGCGTGAGCCACTGTGCCCAGCCAATGGGTTATTCTTAAAGGCTTATTAGTATTATTTGATCTTAAGGCCATACATATCAAGTACTTGGATACATATACTTTATATACAAAGTCTTTATTACAACTTACTATAACCACCATAAGCCAGATAATACCTTGGGGTGAGGAAAGATGCTCTTGCAGCTTCTCCTGAGAGAGGAGTCCCAAGTAGCTGAGAACAACATACTTTGTTTCATAGTGAAATCCCAGAGGCACAGTAGAAGAGGACGCCATTGAATTGGCTGGTGGAGCTCCAAAAAGGTCTACTTATGGATGTATAAAACCTACGAACAGAAAAGTAATTTATTCAGTTTAAAGTTTATTACACGCCACTTTAACAGTTGTTTCACACCAAAATATCTTGTGTCACTCTTAAGAGTTTTCTTTTTTTTGAGATGTAGTTTTGCTCTTGTTACTGAGGCTAGAGTACAGGGCATGATCTCAGCTTACCGCAACCTCTGCCTCCCGGGTTCAAACGATTCTCCTGCCTCAGCCTCCCAAGTAATTGGGATTAGAGAAGCCCACCACCACACTCTGCTAATATTTGTATTTTTAGTAGAGACGCGATTTCACCACGTTGGCCAGGCTGGTTTTGAATTGACCTCAGGTGATCTGCCTGCCTCGGCCTACCAAAGTGCTGGGATTACAGCTGTGAGCCACATGCCTGGCCCAATCTTAAGAGAAACAACTTTTTATTTTTAAAACAAAAAATAATATGGGCTGCTTTAAGATCTCAAACATCCAATTAAAAAGAGGTTCAAGGCCAGGTGCAGTGGCTCACGCCTGTAATCTCAGCACTTTGGGAGGCCGACGCGGGTGGATCACCTGAGGTCAGGATTTTGAGACTAGCCTGGCCAATACAGTGAAACCCTGACTCTACTAAAAATACAAAATTGGCCATGGTGGCAGGTGCCTATAATCCCAGCTACTCAGGAGGCTGAGGCAGGAGAATCACATAAACATGGGAAACAGAGGTTGCAGTGAGCATCTTTAGCAGAGATGGTGAAACCCCATCTCTACTAAAAATACAAAACTAGGCCAGGTGGGGAGGCAGGCACCTATAATCCCAGGTTTTCAGAATTCTGAGTCACAGGAATCACCTGAATCACTTGAAACTGGGAGCAAAGGTGGCGGTGAGCCAAGATCATGCCACTGCATTCCAGCCTGGGCAACAGTGCAAGACTCACTATAAATAAATAAAAATTAAAAAATGTATTCAGTCATACAATACAGTGCTGAATAAATAAATATATAGGGCCAGGTGTGGTGGCTCATGCCTGTAATCCCAGCACTTTGGGAAGCTGAGGCGTGTGGATCAGGAGGTCAAGAGATCGAGACCATCCTGGCCAACACGGTGAAACCCCGTCTCTACTAAAAAATACAAACACTAGCAGGATGTGGTGGTGCCTACCTACAGCCCTAGCTACTTGGGAGGCTGAGGCAGGAGAATCGCTTGAACCTGGGAGGTGGCAGAAGTTGCAGTGAGTCGAGACCTTGTCACCATACTCCAGCATGGTGACAGAGTGAGACTCGGTCTCAAAAAAAAAAGAAATACAAATTTTTTTTTTAAATGAAAGAAAAGGCCAAGTGCGGTGGCTCACACCTGTAATCTCAACACTTTGGGAGGCAGAGGTGGGCAGATCACCTGAGGTTAGGAGTTTGAGACCAGCCTGACCAACATGGTGAAATACAAAAATTAAACAGGCGTGGCAGCACATGCCTATAATCCTCAGCTACTTCAGAGGCTGAGGCAGGAAAACTGCTTGAACCTGGGAGGCAGAGGTTGCAGTGAGCTAAGATTGCACCATTGCACTCCAGACTGGGCAATAGGAGTGAAACTCTTTCAAAAGAAAGAGAGAGAGAGGAGAAGGAGGAGGGGGAAGAGAGGGAGGAAGGGAGAAAGGGAGGGAGTGGGAAGGGGGAAGAGGGAGTGAAGGAGGGAGGGAAAAAGGGAGGAAGAGAAGAAGGAGGGGAGGGAGGGAGAGAGGAAAGAAATAATTTTAAAAATTTTTTTAAATTTCTAAAATAAAGTATGGCGAGGCATGGTGGTTCACATCTGTAATCCTAGCACTTTGGGAGGCCAAGGTGGGTGGATCACTTGAGGTCAGGAGTTTGAAACTAGCCTGGCCAACATGGTAAAACCTTGTCTCTACTAAAAATACAAAAAAAAAAAAAAAATTAGCTGGGCTTGGTGGTGGATGCCTATAATCCCAGCTACCTGAGAGGCTGAGACAGGAGAATCACTTGAACGTGGGAGGTGGAGGTTGCAATGAGCCAAGATTGTGCCATTGCACTCCAGCTTGGGCAACAGAGAGAAATTCAAAATAAATAAATAAATAAAAATAAAATGCATTCAGGTTTGCTGTTAATATTACTGTTTTCTTAAGCAATCAAAAGAAATCTTGGTTCAACATTTAATTTAAAGTCCCTAGTTTGGACCCCAGTGTGATGAAAAAAAGAAAACAAAAAATAAAAAATAAAGTCCCAGGCTGGGCACAGTGGCTCACACCTGTAATCCCAGCACTTTGGGAGGGCGAGGCAGGCAGATCACCAGGTCAGGAGTTGGAGACCAGTCTGGCCAATACGGTGAAACCCCAACTCCACTAAAAATACAAAAATTACAGACAGGTGTGGTGGCTCACACCTGTAATCCCAGCACTTTGGGAGGCAGAGGAGGGTGGATCACAAGGTCAGGAGACTGAGACCACCCTGGCTAACATGGTGAAACTCTGTCTCTACTAAAAATACAAAAAATTAGCCGGGCATGGTGGCACACACCAGTGGTCCCAGCTACTAGGCAGGCTGAGGCAGGAGAATGGCTTGAACCCAGGAGGTGGAAGTTGCAGTGAGCTGAGATCATGCCACTGCACTCCAGCCTGGGCAACAGAGCAAGACTCCGTCTCAAAAAAAAAAAAAAGAAAAGAAAAGAAAGAAAGTAAAAGAAAATAAGAAGAGTCAACTGGATTTGGGCATTAGGAAGTCAGCCATGATTTCTGACAGAAGAGTCCTGTTTTAACTGCAGGGGCGATGGTAAAATGCAGACATTTGAAAAATGAACTGAAAGTGAAGTAGAGACAGTGAGTTTCTATCTATCCTTTCAAAGAGCTTGGTTTGAAGGGAAAAAAAGAATGAAGGCTGAACTAAGACAAGGGATTGGGAAGGTGCATTTGTTTTGTTTTTGTACATAATAGAAGAGATTAAAGTGTGTTTACACTCAGGGCAAAAGGGGCCAATTAAGGAGATATAAATAGAGAGACCAAGAAATACATTAGAAAGTAGAATTCTATCCTTTTGATTTGGGTAGGCAAAAAAAAAAAGGGGGGGGAGGCTGGGCACAGTGACTCATGCCTGTGATCCCAACACTTTGGGAGGCCAAGGTGGGTGGACTACCTGAGGTCAGGAGTTCAAGACCAGCCTAGTCAACATGGTGAAACCTCATCTCTACAAAAATATAAAAATTAGCTGGGCGTGGTGGCACCTGCCTGTAATACCAGCTACGAAGAATCGCTTGAACCCAGGAGGCAGAAACTGCAGTGAGCTGAGATCATGCCATTGCACTCCAGTGTGGACAACAGAGCAAGACTCCATCTCAAAAAAAACAAAAAAAAAAAGCAGGGGTGGAGAACAGATAAAATTAATAACAATCTAAGCTTTTAAGTCTCTTCAGCAACAACCCTGTTTTACTAGAAATTAAAAAATAAAAGTATCAGTATTTCTTTGGTAGCAGGAATAAGAAAGTATTTATATTTTGAATAACACACCTGTAATCTTAGCACTTCGGGAGGCTGAAGCGGGTGGATCATCTGAGGTCAGGAGTTCGAGACCAGCATGGGCAACCTGGTGAAACTCCGTCTCTAACTAAAATAAAAAAATTAGCAGGGTGTGGTGGTATACACCTATAATCCCTGCTACTTCAGAGGCTGAGGCAGAAGAATTGTTTGAGCCTGGGAGGTGGAAGTTGCAGTGAGCTGAGATCACGCCACTGCACACCACCCTGGGTGACAGATCTAGACTGTCTCAAAAAAAAAAAAAAATTGATGAGCCAGGCACAGGTTCATGCCCATCATCCCAACATTCTGGGAGGCTAAGGTAGGAAGCTGGCTTGAGCCCAGGAGACACAGACATGATCCTGTCTCAACATAAAAAAAAAAAAAATTGATGTTCTCTAACTTGTTGTATTCATCAAGAATCCACATTACTGAAAGACACTTTCAGTCATTCGCCTACCCAAAAGCCAAAGTATGAATCATGAACTTTCCAAATTTGATTTTTAGCTTTATGTTCTTCAAATTTTCTTGTAAAACTTGACTAACAGGCTGGGCTCGGTGGCTCATGCCTATAATCCCAGCACTTTGGGAGGCTGAGGCGGGCGGATCAGGAGGTCAAGGGATTGAGACCATCCTGGTCAACACAGTGAAACCCCGTTTTTACTAAAAATACAAAAATTAGCTGGCCATGGTGGCGCGCGCCTGTAGTCCCAGCTACTCGGGAGGGTGAGGCAGGAGAACTGCTTGAACCCAGGAGGCGGAGGTTATGGTGAACCGAGATCACGCCACTGCACTCCAGCCTGGATAACAAGAGCAAAACTCTGACTCAAAAAAACAAAAAACAAAAAATCCTGACTAATTATAAATACAATCATAATCATAAATTTCATTATTTTCCATCTTTAATATATATGTTACAGACTAAACATCTATTTATTTGGTGAAGGATTATGTTTATTCATTTGAATCTAGTATACAGTTTTTAGACTTTAAATGCATATTTGTCATTCTGGTTATGAACATACCATACCTAAACATACCAGACCTACAGTATAAAATATCCATTCAACTTTTTTAATTTTTTTTTTTTTTTTGTCACCCAGGCTGGAGTGCAGTGGTGCGATCACAGCTCACTGCAACCTCTGCCTCCCAGGTTCAGGTGATTCTCCTGCCTCAGCCACCCAAGTAGCTGGGACTACAGTTGCGTGCCGACCACACCCAGCTAATATTTTGTCTTTTTAGTAGAGATAGGGTTTCACCATGTTAGCCAGGATGGTCTCAATCTCCTGATCTTGTGATTTGCCCACTTCAGCCTTCCAAAGTGCTGGGATTACAGGCATGAGCCACTGTGCCCCGCCAAGCTTTTTTTAATTTTCAAATTTTTTTATACAGATGGAGTCCCACTATGTTGCCCCAGCTGGTCTCAAACTCCAGGCCCCAAGTGATCCATTAACCTTAGCTTCCCAAATTGCTGGGATTACAAGTGTGAGCCAGCATATCTGGTCCCAACTTCTAACTTAGCGTGAGCTTCCAGTTGTGTAGCAATGAAGCAGCTCCTTCAGGCCTATGGTTAAATGGGGAAGTCAGATCCCAAGAACGCTATTACATAACTAGCACATTTGAATTAAACTATAGGACAAAGGCATTGATAATATGCTAAATGTAAATTCTACAGCACTACTACAGGGTCACGTCTCTTAGCGCAAAATGGGAGAGAACACCCACTTCCTTTGCAATATTCTGCAGTGTCTAATAAGCATACTGCATAATGGACTTCTGCATTTCTAACAAACATCATAAATAAATTACACCTTTGTGACACCTCTATTTCTTTTTTTTTTTTGGAGACAGAGTCTTGCTCTGTTGCCCAGACAGGAGTGCAATGGCACCATCTTGGCTCACTGCAACCTCTGCCTCCCACGTTCAAGCAATTCTCCTGCCTTAGCCTCCAGCGTGTGCCACCACGTCCGGCTAATTTTTGTATTTTTAGTAGAGACAGGGTTTTACTGTGTTAGACAGAATGGTCTCGATCTCCTGACCTCGTGATCCACCCATCTCAGTCTCTCAAAGTGCTGGGATTACAAGCGTGAGTGATCGCACCTGGCCAACACCTCTATTCCTAAAGAACTTTTCTGTGTGTTGTCACAGTAATCCTCTACATTTGAATGAAAATAGTTTCAATTTTATAGATGGAAAAACAAGAACAATTTATTTGCCTAAAATCATACAGCTTGTTAACAGTCCAATCACCTGAGTATACTGTCTTCCCTTCCTCTTAGCCCTTAACTGCATTTATTCAACATATATTTACTGCATGCCAGGCAACGTACTAGGAATGCAGAGGTGAAAACACTAACACTAGTAATAGGGAAGGATACAGTAGCAAAACAAGGTGGTTTTTGTAGTATCACAGACCCAGAGTACTGAAAGAAGCAAATTTGTGAGTTTTAAGAATGGACCAGGGAAAAAAAAAAGAAAGAAAGCTAGATTGGATGAAAGGTAATCATGACCTGGGACCATCACCTAAAGCTTTTGGGGAAGCAAGGGACAATGCTCAGGTCCATCCCACCATAAGCTCAACAACAGAGACTATTTCACATCTAAAAGAGTTATTTCAAGATTCTTCTCAAATGATGAGAGGGAAACAGTTACTTTTACTCATTACATTTTATCTAATAGGATCTCCTAGAATTCAAGTGAGTGCAAGTGTTCAAGAAGTGATTAAATACATTGACGATCTTAAGTATAAAAACTGCTATCTTAGCAGAGCACGGTGGCTCATGCCTGTAATCCCAGCACTTTGGGAGGTCGAGGCAGGTGGATCACCTGCCTGATCAAGATCAGCCTGATCAATATGACAAAACCCTGTCTCTACTAGAAATACAAAAATTAGTCAGGCGTCGTGGCATGCACCTGTAATCCCAGCTATTCGGGAGGCTGAGACAGGAGAATCACTTGAACCCAAGAGGCGGAGGTTGCAGTGAGCTGAGATCATGCCACTGCACTACAGCCCGGGCAACAAGAGCAAAACTCGGTCTCAAAAAAAACAAAAACAGCTATTTTTTTTTGCACAATTCAAACTATTAAACACATTTACATAACCCATCTGTTTCTGTGCCTTACTCCCTTTAGTTTGTTCCTCCATTAAAGGTTCAAGCAGAGCTGTCCCTTGGTACCCACGCAAGATTGGTTCCAGAATACCTGCAGATACCAAAATCCTCAGATGCTCAAGTTCCTTATATAAAATGGTGTGGTATTTGTATATAACCTACTCATTTCCTGCCTCTTACATATTTTTAAGTCCTTTCTAGATTACTCATAATACAATACCTAACACAATGTAAAGGCTATTTAAATAGGTGTTATGCTGCAATGGTTTCTATTTGTATTGTTTTTATTGTTATTTGTGTTTTTTCCCCCAAATATTTTCCAAACAAGATTGCTGAAATCTGCAGATATGGACACTATGGATAAAGAGAGGCCAACTGTGGTTGTCAGTCAGACAAACAGCCTAAGGAAGCAAAGGGTAACTTAATGCTGTGTTTATGTATCTTTCGGTGTCAGCTCCAAAACCAGCCACAAATAAAACATCTGTGAACCTTCAACAACAAATGCATATCCACAATTCTACAATATATGGGTTTCTTTTCTTTTTTAAACTAGATTTCTATTACAAGTACCAGTCCAAATTCGAGAATGCTACCAGTGCTGACTATAAAGTAGGAATGAGATACATTTTATGAAACATAATCAGAAGGTATACAGCAGCTATAAATCCTATTCTAAGCCGGGAATGGTGGCTCAAGCCTGTACTTTCCAGCATTTTGGGAAGCCAAAGTGGGTGGATTATTTGAGGCCAGGAGTTTGAGACCAGCCTGGCCAACACAGTGAAATCCCCCATCTCTACTAAAAATACAAAATAATTAGTTGCGCGTGGTGGTGTGTGCCTGTAATCCCACCTACTAGTGAATTTGAGGCAGAAGAATCACATGAACCTGGGAGGCAAAGGTTGCAGTGGGCTGATATCGTGCCATCGTACTCCAGCCCTGGCGAGAGACTCCATATCAAAAAAAAAAAAAAAAAAATACAAAAGTCATCGAGGTGTGGTGGGGTGCGTCTGTAATCCCAGCTACTCGGGAGGCTGAGGCAGAAGAATCGCGTGAACCCAGGAGGCGGAGGTTGCAGTGAGCCAAGATCCACCACTGCACTCCAGCCTGGGCAACAGAGCAAGACTTTGCTTCAAAAAAAAAAACAAAAAAAGTGAACGGGCCAGGCACAGTGGCTCATGCCTGTAATCCCAGCACTTTGGGAAGCCAAGGTGGGTAGATCACGAAGTCAAGAGATGGAGATTATCCTGGCCAACATGGTGAAACTCCGTCTCTACTAAAAATACAAAAATTGCCGGGCGCGGTGGCTCACGCCTGTAATCCTAGCACTTTGGGAGGCCGAGGTGGGTGGATCACCTGAGGTCAGAAGTTCAAGACCAGCCTGGCCATCATGGTGAAACCCCATCTTAAAAAAAAAAAAAAAAAAAATTAGCCGGGCATGATGGCAGGCTCCTGTAGTCCCAGTTATTCGGGAGGCTGAGGCAGGAGAATCACTTGAACCGGGAGGCAGAG
>CAUYQU010026832.1:0-38166 GCA_963574635.1 Cheracebus regulus | reverse complement strand
CCGACTAAAAGGGCAACCAGTCCCGTACACTCCGCACCGAGAAGCGCCGCGCCGGCCAAAAGAGTCGCGCTGGCGACCCGTGTGGCTCCTTCGCCAGGAATCTCCCAGTCTGTGGGCATCAAAAATTCGTCTGCAACTGCGGCATCCACTCACTGTCTGTGCTTTCACTGGGAGCTACAATCCCGAGCTGCTGCTATGCGGCCATCTTGGATCTCTCTCCCTCTTGTGATTTTAACCTGCACTTCACAAATGACTTTTATGTGATTTGCTATCTATGTTTTCTTTGAAGAAGCATCTATTCAGATCTTTTGCTCATTTTTATTTTTTGTTTTCTTTTGTTTTCAGAGACCTTTTTTCCAAATCCTTTGTCAGAGCAAGTATTTTCTTTCAGTCTGCCGTTTTTCTTTAATTCTCTTAACACTAGCTTTTGCAGAGCAAATGTTGCAATTTTGATGAGGCCCATTTTGTCAGTTTTGTCCTTTCATACATCATGCTTGTGCTACTGTATCTATGAATTTTCTGCCTGGATAGGCCCAGCCCATGTGCACATGTCTAGGAGCCTGTGGCAGGCCCATTGGTGCCCATATGTATCATCTGCGGTGCCTGAGGATTGGTTGGTCCTGCCCACCAGCACCCACTGTCTGGAGTCATGAGGACCAGCCTGCTCTCATTACCACATGTGCCACCCAGGGGCCTGCAGACAGGTTTTCCCAACCTGCTGCCACCATCAACACCTTTGTGTCCGTATACCAGCCCACCTGATGTCCCCATCCTCAGCAAAGCTTTATCACAGCCTCTAGTGACAACCAAAGCCTAAGCCACTGAAGAAATCATAGATGCCACTGAAGGAATTAAATATACCACCATTGATTACAGTAAAAGAAATCATACAGAGACAACACATCTGAACACAACTAAAATCAAATCCAGAATACCCTACCCGCAAACACTATAGCTACATCCACAGTAAAAGTCTTTCCTTACAAAAGCCACTCCATGAAATTGGATAAAGCAGCAGTTACACCAGTTGCACAGACATCAAGATAAGGATACAAGAAATATAAAATACTAATGAAACATGATACCTCCAAAGGAACACAATAATTTTCCACTAACAGAGCTCAAAGAACAGCAAATCAATAAAATGCCTGAAAAGGAATTCAAAATAATGATCTTAAGAAAACTCAGCAAGAAACAACAGAACACAGATAATACAAACAAATCAGGAAAGCAATTCATGATTTGAATGAGAAATTAAAGAGGTAAATATTTTAAGAAAAAACAAATTCTGGAACTGAAGAATTTAATAAATAAACAGGCAAGAGCTTCAGCTATAGACTAGATCAAGCAGAAGAAAGAACTTCTGAACTTTAAGACAGGTCTTTTAAGATAACCCAGTCAAACACACACTAAAAAGGATGAAGAAAGCCTACATAGACATCATAAAGCAAAAAAGTATTTCCATTTTGGGAGTGTCACAGGAGATAAGATGGGAAAAGGCATAGAAATCCTATTTAACAGAATAATCACTGAAGACCTCCCATGTCTTGAGAGAGATACACATCCAGATACAGGAAACTCATATGTACTAAAACAGTTCTATCCAAAAAGACCCTCTCCAAGCCACATTATACTCAAACTCAAAAGTCAAGAGACAAAGGAAAAAGAATTCTAAAACAGCAAAAGGAAAATAACAAGTTACATGAGGGAATCTACATCAGGTTAAAGGCAGATTTCTCAGCAGAAATTTTACAGTTCAGGAGAGGGTTGGATAATATATTCAGTGTTAAAAGATGGGAGGGGGGAAGGCCGAACACAGTGGTTCACACCTGTAATCCCAGCACTTTGGGAGGCTGAGGCAGGTGAATCACCTGAGGTCAGGAGTTAAGACAAGCCTGGCCAACATGGTGAAACCCTTTCACTACAAGATACAAAAATTAGCCAGGCATGGTAGTGCACACCTGTATTCCCATCTACTTGGGAGGCTGAGGCAGGAGAATCACTTGAACCCAGAGGCAGAGTTTGCAGTCAGCTGAGATTGCGCCACTGCACTCCAGCCTGGGCAACAGACCAAAAAAAAAAAAAAAAACTGCCTGCCAAGAAGGCTGTACCCAGCAAAGCTATCCTTCAGAAATCAAAGAAAAATAAAGTCATTCCCAGACAATCGAAAAGTGAGGAAATCCATCACCACTACACCAGCCTTAGAAGAAATGTGTAAGAAGATCCTTTATCTTGAAGTGACAAGATGATATCTACTGTCATTAAAACATGTAAATTATAAATCTCACTGGTAAAGCAAATATGCAATTGGGGGAAAAATAAGGAATCAAATATTCTCACTACAGAAAACGAAATTATAAAGATAAAGGAAGAAAAGAACAAAGAATATACAAAATAGTCAGCAAACAAAAAAAAAGGAATAAGGCTTCACATATTACTAAAAAAGTTATGAATATAAACAGTTTAAATTCCCCAATTAAGATATAAACTGGATGAGTGGATTAAAAAAACAAAGCCCACCTGTATGCTGCCTCCTTAAAACTCCTATCACCTGTAAAGACATATGTAGCCTGAATATAAAAGGATAGGGGGAGAAATTCCACACAAGTGGAAACCAGAAGTATGCCGGAATAGCTATACTTAATATCAGAGAAAATAGGCTATAAGTTGAAAAACATAAAAAGGGCAAGAAGGTCATTATATGATAAAGGGATCAATGCAGCTAGAGGACATAAAATGATAAATATATAACATCCAATGCCAGAGCATGATATATATAAAGAAAACATTAGAGCTGAAGGGAGAGAGAGACCCCAATTTATTAATAGGTGGGGACTTCAAAACTCCACTTCCAGCATTTGGCAGATCATCTAGAGAGAAAATCAACAAACATCAGACTTAAGATGAACTAGACCAGCTGAACCTAACAGTTTCAGAACATTTCATCCAAAAGCTGCAGAAAACCATTCTTCTCATCAGCACATACAACTTTCTCCAGTATAGACCATATGTTAGGCCACAAAACAAGTCTCGACAAAGATTTTAAAATCAAAATTATATGAAGTATCTTCCCAGACCACAATGGAATAAAACAGTATCAATAATAAGAGGAACTTCAGAAACTGTTCAAATAGATGGAAATTCAGCATGCTCCTGAATCACTACTGGTTCAATGAAAAAATTAAGAGGGAAATAAATTTCTTGAAACAAATGAAAATGGAAACAAAACATGAAAACCTATGGGATACAGCAAAAGCAGTGCTGAGAGGGAAGTTTGTAGAAATAAATGCCTATATCAGGAACGTATAGCAAGATTTCAAATAAAAAACCTAACAGTACACCTCAAGGAACTAGGAAAGAAGAAATCAAACCCAAAATTAGTAGAAAGAAAGAAATAGTAAAAAATCAGAGGAGAACTAAATGAAAGCAAGTCTAAAAGAATCAATACAGGGCTGGGCATAGTGGTGCACACCTGTAATCTCAGCACTTTGGGAGGCCAAGGTGGGTGGATTCCTTGAGCTCAGGATTTCAAGACCTGCCTGGCCAACATGGCAAAACCTCATTTCTTAAACACACACACACACACAAATTATCATGGCATGGTGGGTGCAAGCCTGTGGACCCCTTCTCAGGAGGCTGAGGTGGAAGATCGCTTGAGACTGCAGTGAGCCATGATTGTGCCACTGCACTCTAGCCTGGTCAACAGAATGAGACCCTGTCTCAAAAAAAGAGAATCAAAAGTTGGTTTTAGAAAAGATAAACAAAATTTATAAACCAAGTAAAAAATGAAGGAGAAGGTCCAAATAAATGAAATTACAAACTAAAAGAAGACACTACAGTTAATACCACAGAAGTATAGGGGATCATTAGAGATCATTATGACCAATGATATGCCAACTAATTAGAAAACCTAGAGGAAATGGATATATTTCTTAACATATAGAACCTACCAAAATTGAATCGGGAAATAGAAAACCTGAACAGACCAATAATGAGTAATGATACTGAATTAGTAATAAAGAGTCTACCAGTAAAGAAATGTCCAGGACCAGATGGCTTTCCTGCCTAATTCTACTAAACTTATAAAGAACTAACACCAGTTTTCCTCAAACTATTCCAAAAAATTAAAGATGAGGGAATTTTACCTAATTCATTCTACAAAGCCATCATTGCTTTAATACCAAAACCAGACAAGGACACAACAAAAGAGAACTACAAACCACTGTACTTGTTGAACACAGATACAAAAATTCTCAACAAAATACTAGCAAACCTAATCCAACAACCCATCAGAAAGATAACACACCATGATCATATGGGATTTATCCAGGGATGCAAGTATGGTTGTTAGACCATACTTGGATATGATCATAGTGTGTTACCACATGATACATGATGCATCATATCAACAGCATGAAGGGCAAAAGCCATATGATCACATCTATAAAAACAGGAAAAGTGTTTGATTAAATTCATCCTTTCTTGATAAAAATTCTCAACAAATGAGGCATAAAAAGGAACATAACACAGTAAAGGCCATGTATGATAAACCCACAGCTAACATCATATTGAATGGAGAAAAGCTGAAAGGCTTTCCTCTGAGAACTGGAATGAGAGAAAGATGCCCACTTCTACCATTCTTATTCAATATAGTGCTGGATGTCCTAGCCAAAGCAGTCAAGAGAAAAAAATAAAGGGCATCTCAATGCCTCAACACAGGCCATGTATGATAAACCCACAGCCAACATCATATGGAATGCAGAAAAGCTGAAAGGCTTTTCTTTGAGAACTGGAATGAGAGAAAGATGCCCACTTCTACCATTCTTATTCAATATAGTGCTGCATGTCCTCTTAGCCAAAGCAGTTAGTCAAGAGAAAGAAGTAAAGGGCATCACAATTGGAAAAAGAGAAATCAAATTGTCCCTGTTTGCAGATGAAATGATCTTATATATGGAAAAAAAACTAAAGACTCCACAAAAAAAAAAAACTATTAGAACTGATAAACTCAGTGAAGTTGCAGAATACAGAATCAACATACAAAAGTAACAATTCTATACACCATTGTATAGAATTCTTCTACAATAATGTAAAACAAATAAACAAATCAAGAAAGCAATTTCATTTTCAATGGCCAAAAAAAACCCCAGGAATAAATTTAACCAAGTAGGTGAAAGATCTCTACATTGAAAACTGCAAAACACTAAGGAAATCAAAGAAGCCATAAACAAATGGAAAAACATCCCATGCTCATGGATTGGGAGAATTACTATCGTTAGAATGACCATACCACTGAAAACAATCTACAGATTCAGTGCAGTTCACATCAAAATAAGATGACATTTGTAACAGAAATAGAAAAAACAATCCTAGAATTCCTGGGGAACCAAAAAGAGCCCAAATAGCCAAAGCATTCCTGAACTAAAAGAACAACATGGGAGGCATCACATCACACTACCTAACTTCAAAATATACTACAAAGCTGTAGTAAACAAAACACAGTATTGATTTAAAAACAGACACATAGACCAGTGAAACAGAATAAATCCACTTATTTACAGCAAATGTGCCAAGAACATACATTGGGGAAAGGACACTCTTCAATCAGTGGTATTGGGGAACCTGGATATCTGTGTGAAGAATGAAACTAGATCCTTATCTATCACCATACACAAAAATCCACTCCAAGTGGATTAAAGACTTAAGCATAAGACCCCAAACTCTAAAGACTACTAGAAAAAAACATGGGTGAAATGCTTCCTGACATTAGACTAGGCAAAAACTTCACAGCTAAGACTCCAAAAACACAAGCAACAAAAAGAAAAATAGGTAAGTGGAAATATTGAACTAAAAAGCTTCTGAAAAGCAAAGGAAACAACAGAATGAAGAGACAACCTGCAGAATGTGAGGAATATCTGCAAACTGTTCATCTGACAAGGGACTGATAACCAGGATATACAAGGAACTCAACGGAACAGGAAAAGAAAAACAATCCCGTTAAAAAGTGGGCAAAAGGTCTGAATAGACATTTCTCAAGAGAAGACATACAAATGGCCAAGAGAAGACATACAAATGGACATGAGAAAACCTTAACATTACTGATTGTCCGATTAAAACCACCATGAAGTATCATTAGTTAGAATGGCTATTATCAAAAAGTAACAAACATTGATGAGGATGCAGGGAAAGGTGAACTCTTTCTAACTCTTCATGTTAGCATTTTCTCACTATTGCTGAGAATGTACATTAATGTAGCCATTATGGAAAACAGTGCGGAGGTTTCTCAGAAAACTAAAAGAACTACCATATGATCCAGCAATTCTACTACTGGGTATTTATTCAAAAGAAAGGAAACCAGTATATTCAAATGAATACCTATACTATGTTTATTGCATCACTTCACAATAGCTAATATAGGGAATCAACCTAAATATCCATCAACATATGAATGGATAAAGAAAATGCAGTATATTTACACAGTGGCATACTATCGAGCCACTAAAAAGAATGAAAGTCCATCATTTGTGGCCATATGGATGAACCTGGGGGACATTATGGGTTATGCAAAAATCAGTCAAACATGGAAAAGATAAATAAATAAATACCACATGTTCTCACTCATGTGGGAGCTAAAAGTTTTTTGAGCTCATGAAAGTAGAGAGTAAAATTGTGGGTGTTAGAGCCTGGGAAGGGAAGGTGAGATAGAGAGCATCAGGAGAGGTTGGTTAATGGATACAAACTTACATCTAGGTTGGTAGAATGAGTTCTGGTGTTCTGTAGCACCATAGGGTGAATATGTTTAAATACAACTTGTGTATTTTCAAAAAGCTAGAAGTCAGATTTTGAACGTTCACAACCCAAAAAAAGGGTAAGTTTGAGGTGATGGATATGCTAGTTACCACAATTTGATCATTACATACTGTATACTCATATCAAAATATCTTGTATTTCATAAATATGTACAATTATTTTACGTCAACTAAAAAGGGAAAAAAGAATTATTTGCTTAAATCGACTTACTTGTTTTAAGACTTATACAGACTTACTCATTTTCCTCCAAAGTGTTATGTTTTATATTGGAGTTTTATATTTAGGTCTATAATTAATCCCTTCTGAGTTTACCTTTGTGTAAGGTGTAAGGATATGTCAAGATCCTTTTTTTTTTTTTTTTTTTTTGAGATGGAGTCTCACTTTGTTGCCCAGGCTGGAGTGTAGTGGCATGATTTCAGTGCAACCTCCACCTCCCGGGTTCAAGTGATTCTCCTGCCTCAGGCTCCCAAGCAGCTGGGATTACAAGCACACACCACCATGCCCAGCTAATTTTTGTATTTTTAGTAGAGATAGAGTTTCACCATGTTGGCCAGGATAGTAGTCTCCATCTCCTGACCTTGTGATTCGCCTGCCTTGGCCTCCCAGAGTGCTGGGATTACAGGTGTGAGCCACCGAGCCCAGCCAAGATCCATTTTTTTATATATGAACATCCATTTGTTCCAGAACATTTGTTTAAAAGACTATTCTTTCTCTATCGAATTGCCCTTGCTTTTTTTTTCCAAAAATTAATTGACCATATTTGTTTGTGTCTGTTTCTGAGATATCTAACTTCCATTAATCTTTGTCTGTCCTTTAGCCAATACCATATTGCCTTGAGTTCTATACTTTTATAATAAGTCTTGAATTTGATAGTGTGAGTCCTCCAACTTTGTTCTTCTTAGAATTGTTTTAGCTATTCTGGTTCCTTTGCATTTCAATATATATTTTATAATCTGTTTGTTGATGTCTACGGAAAGCTTGCCAGAATTTCGGTTAGGATTGTGTTGTCTATAGATAAAATTGTGAAGAAGTCATATCTTAACAATACTTAGTTTTTTATTCCATGAACACAATATAATCTTAATTTATTTTTCAGCATATAGATCCTGTACATATTGGATTTATTCCCCTTTGCCTTATAAGGTAACATATTCAGACTGCAGAGATTAGTACATGGACACCTTTGGGGGACCTTAAATAATGTAATAGCTGTAGGGTCTCTGCAACAGCTCTTTATTACATTTTAAAAAGAGTTCTCTTTGATTTTTACTATCTTGAGAGTTTTCACCATAAATTATTTAATCTTGTCAAATGCTTTTCCAGAATCGACTGAGGTGATTATGTCATTTCTATTATTTAGTCTGTTATTAGAGTGAATTACATTCATACTCCAATTTTGAGATATGCATGTATTCCTGGGTTGCCCCTAATTGGTCATGAAGTATCATTTATACATCGCTGGATTCAATTTGCTAATATTTTCTTGAGGATTTTCACATCTACATTTGTGGCTTATATGGGATTTTAGTTTCTTTGTCATGAGTTTGTTATTAGGGTTATGCTGACCTCATAAATGAGGTGGAATGGTTCCGTTCTCTTTTTCTGGAAGAGACTGTAATATTTATATTACTTATGCCTTACATGGTTGGCAGAATTTGCCAGTGAAACCACATAGGCCTGGAGTTTTCTATTTTGGGAAGTTTTTTTAATGGAGATGGGATCATTCAGACTATTTTTTTTCTTCGGTGAGTTTTGGAAGTTTGTGTTTTTAAGACATTGGTCCATTTCTTCAAAGTTATCAAATTCATGGCCATAGAGTTGTTTGTAGTGTTAGTTTATTATTATTTTACTGTATGGGATGTCATTAGGGATGTCCCCTCCTTCATTCCTAATATTGACAATTGTTGTCTTTTCTCTCTCTGTCTATTCACCACCACCACCCACCCTCCTTTTTAGTCTGACTACAGGCTTATCAATTTTGTTGATTGTTTTTAAACAACCAAAATTCTTAGTTTCATTGGTTTTCTTCTTACAATTATATTGATTTCTACTCTGATCTTTATTATTTTCTTCTGCTTGCTTTGGTTTTTATTTTTTTCTAGTTTCTTTTTTTATTAACTGTAAATTTTTTATTATTAAAATGTACCTTTGTCTTATTTCATGTTCTAAAACAACAGCTGCACATATCTAGTTTCTTAAGACGATAGTTGGATGAGAGTTTGGCAAACCTTTTGTAAACGGCCAAATAGTAATTATTTTAGGCTTTGCAGACCAAACGATCTGTCAACTTCTCAACTCTGCCATCGTAGTACCAAAACAGCCATGGACCGTACATAAACAAATGAGCATGGCTGTGTTCCAGTAAAACTTTATTTACAAAACAAGCAGGGATCATTAAGACCTTTTTTTCCTAACGTGAGTATTTAAGACTCTAAATTTCCATTTTAGCATTGGTTTAGCTGTGTCCCGCAAATTTTGATTTGTCATAGTTTTATTTGCATTCAGTTTAAAATATTTTTTATTTCCTTTGAGACTTCCTTTTTGACCTACAGATTTAGAAATGTTTAATATTGAATTTCCAAATAACTGAGGATCTTCCCAGGTGTTTTATGGCCCAAGAACATACTTTATATTATTTTTATTCTCTTAAATTTTACTGTATGAGATATCAGTAGGGATGTCCCCTCCTTCATTCTTAATATTGACCATTGCTGTCTTTTCTGTCTCTGTTAAATTAGCAAAAATCATATCAATGTCAAATAGGTATAGTTGATTATGTCATTCGGGTGTACTATATTATTTTTTATATTCTACTTATTCTATCATGTCTGAGAGTCCACTTAGTCTATCATCACTGATAGGAGTGTGTGTTAAGATATTCAGCTCTTTGTTCATTTCTCCTTTCAGTTCTGTTAGCTTTTGCCTCATACATAAGAATTAAGTTTTCTATTTAGAATTACATCTTCTTAGAGGGTAGACACTTTAAGAATTATGTTTTCCATTTAGAATTATGTCTTTTTAGACGATAGACCTCTTTATTATGTAATGTCTTTTTTTATCCTTTTAATTGTAGTAAAAATAAAAATTTACCATCTTAATCAGTTTTAAATATACAGTTCAGTAGTGTTAAGTATTTTCACATTGTGGTACAGCAGATTTTCAGAACTTGTTTATCTTGCAAAACTGAAACTCTATACCCATTTAACGACAACTCCCCATTTCCTCATTCCCTGAGTTCCTGGCAGTGACCAATCCAAGTCCTGTTTCTGTGAATTTGATTGACTTTAGATGCCTCATAAGAGAAATTACACAGTATTTGTCTTTCTGGGACTAGCTTGTGTCAGCATCATGCTCTCAAGGTTCATCTGTGTTTAAGCATGCAGTGGGCCTTCCTAAGGCTGAATAGTACTAATGTTGCATTGTATGTATATGTACCACATTTTGCTTATCCTCTCATCTCCTGGTGGACACTTGGGCTGCTTCCACCTCTTGGCTATTGTGAATAATGCTGCAGTGAACGTGGGTGTACAGATATCTCTTTGAGACCGTTTTCAGTTCTTTCGATGTAGCAAAAAGTGGGATTGCTGAATCATATGGTAAATTTTGTTTTTAATTTTTTGAGAAATCTCCACTCCATTTCCATGGCAGCTGCACCATTTTACATTCTCACCAACAGTATACAAGAGTTCCAGTCTCCTCACATCCTCATCAACAACTGGCGTTTTCTGGTGGTTGTGGTGGTTTTTGATAGTAGCCGTCCTAATGATTATGAGGTGATATCTATGGTTTTGATTTGTATTTCCCTAATGATTAATGATGTTGAGTATCTTTTTATAGGCCATTTATATATCTCTGGAGAAATGTCTGTTGAAGTCCCTGTGCCCATTTTTTAAATTGGGTTATTTTGTTGTTGAGTTCAAAAGTTCTTCATGTATTCTAGATCTTTTTTTTTTTTAACCCTTTCTTTTGAGACAGCATCTTGCTGTTTCCAAGGCTGTAGTGGCATGATCATGGCTCACTTCAGCCTCGACCTCCCGGCCTCCCACCTCAGCTTCCTGAGTAGCTGAGACTACAGTCATGCACTACCCAACTAATTTTTAATTCAGACAGGGTCTTGGTTTGTCACCCAGGCTGGAATGCAGGTAGCAGGATCACGGCTTACTGCAACTTTGACCTCCTGGGCTCAAGCAGTCCTCCCGCCTCAGCTTCCTGAGTAGCTGAGACGACAGGCATGTGCCACCACACCTGGCTAAATTTCAGAAATATTTTTGGTAGAGACAGGGTCTCACTATATTTCCCAGGCTGGTCTTGAACACATGGGTTCAAGAGATCTTCCCTCCTCAGCCTCGCAAAGTGCAGGGATTATAGGCGTGAGCCATACACCTTGCCTATTCTAGATCTTAACCCCATATAGCAGATATATGATTTGCAAATATTTCCTCACATTCTGTAGGCTGTGTTTTCACTATTTATTGTATCTTTTGATGTGCAGAAGTTTTTTAGTTTGATACAGTCCTGTTTTGCTTTTGTCACCTTTGCTTTTGGTGGTGTATTTAAGACATCACTACCAAACCCAATGTCAGAAAGTGTTTTCTTCTAGAAGTTTTATAGTTTTAAGTCTTACATTAGGTCTTTGATCTACTTTGAGTTAATACTGTGTGTGGCATAAGGTGAGGTCCAACCTCATTCTTTTGCCTGGTGGATATCCAGTTTTCCAGCACCACACGTTGAGGAGACTGTTGTGTTAGATGCTTTTAGATGCCCGAAAATGATTCGATTCGTTTGTAAGATTTTCTATTTAAAGGATGGTTACACATTGAAATTTAGCTTTAATATTTTCTTATTGATACGGATAGAGTGTCAAGTTTTGCAGGAATTATGCAGTATATTTTAATTAACAGTGAGAGGTAATTTTTTAAAGTTTTGCAGGAATTATGCAGAATATTTTAACAGTGAGAGGTAATTTTTAAGTGGTCAGTTAGGTCTTTATGGAGGTTTTTTTTCAAATCAAGCTATGATATGTTAAGTTGTTTGGGGTTTTTTGTTTTTGTTTAGTTTTCTTGTTATTGTTGTTGTTTTTGAGACAGTCTTGTTCTGTCACCAGGCGCCAGGCTGGAGTGCAGTGGCGCAATCTCGGCTTACTGCAACCTCCACCTCCTGGGTTCAAGCAATTCTTCTGCCTCAGCCTCTCAAGTAGCTGAGACTACAGGTTCACACCACCACGCCCAGCTAATTTTTGTATATTTTAGTAGAGATGGGGTTTCACTGTGTTGGCCAGGATGGTCTTGATATCTTGACCTCGTGATCCGCCTGCCTCAGACTCCCAAAGTGCTGGGATTACAGGCGTGAGCCACTGCACCCAGCTATTGTTTTGTTTTTTTGAGATGGAGTCTCACTCTTGTCACTCAGGCTGGAGTGCAGTGGCACAATCTCAGCTCACTGCAGCCTCTCCCTCCTGGGTTCAAGTGATTCCCATGGCTCAGCCTTCTAAGTAGCTGGGACTACAGGCATGCACCACCACAACCCGCTAATTTTTGTGTTTTAGTAGAGACAGGGTTTCGCCATGTTGGCCAGGGTGGTCTCAAACTCCTGACCTCAGGTGATCCTCCCTCCTCAGCCTCTGAAAGTGCTGCGATTACAGGAGTGAGCCACCGCTCCTGGTCAGATTAAAATTTAATATAAGGTAATTTCCAAGTCATTCTGTATATCTTTTCCAAAGCCTAACGTATACTAAAATGTTTGTTGCTATGAGCTATTTAAGAAAAAAAAAAAATACTCTAATCCAAAACAAATATGTGGAAATCATTTGCATAATTTTTCCCTTCTTTTGCTTGTAGGGAAGCAGCTCGAGAGTGTCGCAGAAAGAAGAAAGAATATGTGAAATGTTTAGAAAACAGAGTGGCAGTGCTTGAAAATCAAAACAAGACATTGATTGAGGAGCTAAAAGCACTTAAGGACCTTTACTGCCACAAATCAGATTAATTTGGGATTTAAATTTTCACTTGTTAAGGTGGAAAATGGACTGGCTGGGCCACAACCTGAGAGACAAAATAAACATTTTATTTTCTAAACATTTCTTTTTTTCTATGCGCAAAACTGCCTGAAAGCAACTACAGAATTTCATTCATTTGTGCTTTTGCATTAAACTGTGAATGTTCAACACCTGCCTCCACTTCTCCCCTCAAGAAATTTTCAGCGCCAGGAATCATGAAGAGACTTCTGCTTTTCAACCCCCACCCTCCTCAAGAAGTAATAATGTGTTTACTTATAAATTGATGGGAGAAATGAGGAAAAGAACATCTTTTCTAAAAATGATTTCAAGGTTTGTGCTGAGCTCCTTGATTGCCTTAGGGACAGAATTACCCCAGCCTCTTGAGCTGAAATAATGTGTGGGCCGCATGCAGAAAGTAAGTAAGGTGCAATGAAGAATTGTTGATTGCCGAATTGACATGTTTTCACATTCTCATTGTGAATTATGTAAAATTGTTAAGAGACATACCCTCTAAAAAAGAACTTTAGTATGGTATTGAAGGAATTAGAAATGAATTCAGAGTGCTTTCTATGTATGTTCTCTTCGTCAATACTGAAAATTTGTCCTTGGTTCTTAAAAGCATTCTGTACTAATACAGCTCTTCCATAGGGCAGTTGTTGCTTCTTAATTCAGTTTTGTATGTGTTCAACATTTTTGAATACATTAAAAGAAGTAACCAACTGAATGAAAAATCATGGTATTTGAATTTTAAATTAAATCAAAATAAATAAAAGTACAAAGTATATTTTAGTACTAAATTCTTAGTAAAATGCTGATCAGTAAACCAATCCCTTGAGTTATACAAGATTTTTAAATAAATGTTTTTGTCCTCACCTTCAAAAATATTTATATTGTCACTCATTTACATAAAAAGGTATTTCTAATTTACTGTTGCCCTTTGCACTTACATTATACCACCACCAAGAAAGCCTTCAAGATGTCAAATAAAGCAAAGTGATATATATTTGTTTATGAAGTGTTACATGTTGTAGAAAAATACTCATTTTAAATCTTTTCCATATTAACATAATTTAACAGAGAATCTCTAGTGAATTTTTTAAATGAAATAAGTTGTAAGGATATAAAAAGTACAGTGTTAGATGTGAACAAGGAAAGTTATTTGCAGACGTTTGAATGACTGCTGTACTGCAATATTTGGATTGTCATTCTTACATTTTTTTGTTCTCTTGTAAAAAGAGGAGTTATTAATTCTGCTTTAGCTTTCCAATATGCTGTATAGCTTTTGTCATTTTAATTCCTGATTAAAACAGTCTGTTTTTGTGTATATCATACATTGTTTTCAATACCACTTTTAATTATTGCTAACTTTATTCACTAAGCTCGATAAATCTAACACTCTTTAAAAGAAAAATAAGACTAAGGTGGGTTTTAAAATCGGATACTGACATAATGTTAGATTATAATTTGTAATTTGGGGCCAGGTGCAGTGACTCACCCCTGTAATCCCAGCACTTTGGGAGACTGAGGTGGGCGGATCACCTGAGGTCAGGAGTTCAAGACCAGCCTTGCCAACATGGTGAAACCCTGTCTCTACTAAAAATAGGAAAAATAGCTGGGTGTGGTGGCAGGCACCTGTAATCCCAGCTACTCGGGAGGCTGAGGCAGGAGAATTGCTTGAACCTGGGAGGCGGAGATTACAGTCAGTAGAGATAGCGCCACTGCACTCCTACCTGGGTGACAAGAGTGAGACTCACCAGAAAAATAAAATTTTTTTTAAAAAAGTTTTCATTTGGGAAGGAAATTCTTACTTTTGAAAAAGAGTCAAGACAATAGGTTGTTTTAAAAAGTTAAGCTTGTTTAACAACAAAATATGAAGATTTAAGTGTTAATTGCTGGATCCATTTTAAAAAGAAAAATTTTAATTAACATTTGTAAATGGTATATTTTTGTTTGTAACAAAGCATTGTCTTTTTTCAAGGATGAACAGTTTATGAAGGAGCATCATTTTAAGAATTGGGTGATGTAGTCTTATGTTTGGACAATTCACCAAATTTTCAAGAAGGCTTTCAAACAACTATAAACTTTGATATTTGTCCTGCTGAGCTAAAAACTGCATTAAAATTGTTTGTGTAACAGCATAGATATGTCATTTTTTAAAACTGATTTAACAGAAATCAAGGTCACATTTATGTTTACAAATTGGAATTATTTCGTATTGAGTCAAAATGTCTGATTGAACATTTTGAATGTCGTGTCATAAATGAAAAATTGCCTGGTGTTTAGCAGTTTGTATTCTCTAAAGCTATTTTCAAAAGTTGAGGCTTTCTACTTATTGGGAAGTTAGTGGTCCTCTTAGTCCCTGATCAATGAAGGCAATCACGTTCATAAGAGCTGGATGGATTTGTAAGTTATAAAGACCTTGTCTTTCATACCTTGAGGATTATTGCACTGGTTTGAAGTCAGTTACTTCATTATGAGTAATTAAGGTGAGGTGAGAATTGTATCCATTGCTAAATCTGTTTTAGACCCTTGGCAAGGCTTGAAGATTTCAGTTTATAAAGATAAAAATCAAGCATCTTTTGTGCAGGTTTTTTTCTTTTTTTAATGCAAGATTGGTGGGGAGGTGTTTGTAAGCATGAAATTTTGAGAATCTTTATTAAGAAAATGACATAATTTTTAAAAATCTTGTAGCCAAGAAAATATGTGGCCACATTAGCAGTAATAAATGTTTTTCTCTTCATATTGGCCAAAAGGGAATAAAAATATCATAGGAATTTGTACATATGCTACTGATTTGCCTAGAAAATAGCAAGTTTGGTATTGCTCACTTTGCAAATATAGGGCCATGTGGCACTTTTATCTATAGAACAGATTAACTCTAATAAAAATGAAGTGGGGAGGGGTTTATTTTTGATATATTACTCTTATGAGTTTTCAAGCTTTGATAGTGTTTAACTGAAAAGTGGCTTAGAAAGGGCTAGATCCAATGTGTTCATTTAAACAATTGCTATCAGATACAATTTTAAGTTCATTGTTTTTCAAACTCAAGTACCATATTGGCAACCATAATGTCATAGGTGCTCTGTTTAGATATTCTTGGGGGGGGGTGGCATTTGTATAATATATGTGTACATATATATATATATATATATATATACATACAGTATATAATCTAAAGCTCTGAGAGCTCTTAAGTCAGGAATGCTGAGTATTATAGTATATTGAGGTCAGATGAAATTTTACATTTTTGTGTGTTCTGTTGCATCGCTTCTGGTAGTTTCTATGACTGCATTACTCCAGCACTCACGATTGATTTTATCTTCTAATTTTCTTCCAAGTATTTTATTTTTAATTAGTTTTCTTTGCCTTGATACTTTTAAATGTTATTAGTCACTTGAAAGCTTCTCCCCCAAAAGTATTTGGTTTTTATGCTTTGTCTGTGGCAGCTATAACAGTGGTAAGAACATTTTGAAGATAGCTTTTTAAAGGAACCACTGATTTTTTCAAAAATCATCCTGGGGGAGGAATTTTGGCATTTCATTTGAGCAGGGATTTTGTCAGAAAATGTGTTTTGACGGTAGGTCAGCAGCAGTGCTAGTCTCTGAAAGCACAATACCAGTCAGGCACCCATCCTATCAGATGTCATCTGGCTGAAGTTTATCTCTGTCTCTCAGGACAAATCCCTAATATCTTTTTGACCTTTTGGGGTGACATGTGGAATCATACAAAGGCTTAGGAAGAAATAAGTTTGTTTAAACCAGGTTGCTTTTACTTACTTGAAGTGACTTCAACCTAGATTTCTCTTCATATTTAACAAGTTTTTAATTCTAGGATCAGCTACAGTCAGCTATTAGCATAAATTGGTCTCTGTTTATTTTGAAGATCACGGCTGCTTCATTTTGCAGGATTAAATAGGGTTAATATATCTTAAAGTTAAGATCTTGAATTAAAGTGGGTTTTAGAATTAGTGTTATATACCTTTTTAGTTATTTTCAAGAGGCTTTATTTTTGTTGCCTTTGTAGCCCTGAAAGCTGTTGGTATATTTTCCCCCCATGGACCTAATAGAAAAGTTGTATATTTATTTGGATTATATTTACATTCTGTCCTTTGTAAATGTTTGACGTAACTTGCACTTTTAAAAATGACCCAGTTTGGGTATTAGCAACTTAAGAAATTCCCTCATCAAGTAATTCCCAACTTTTTTTAGTCTTCTCCTGTCTTCAAATCATGTGACTTTTTAAATGGAAGTTTTTCATTGATTAAAATATTTTAGCACCTAAAAGCTAGCTTTAAAAACAGCTATAAAAGAAAAACATCAGGAAATTAGATATGACTAGCCCAGTTAATTAAAAGACGGGCTCAAACCTTGTTTTATTCTTTTTCATCTTGGATAAAGATTGAAGGAAAAATAAGTGAATAATACTTATTTTCAATTTTTAATGAAACTTTATCCTCATCACATTAACACTGTATAGAATATGCCAAAATATCCATTAATTTGTCTAGAATAAAAAAAGCCATTGTCTTCATAGAGACCACATGTAATAACCATAAATTATTTTCATTTTTAATGGCTTTGTTAACATCAAAGAAATGCTGCCTAAATTTGACTGATTTCAGATGAGGAAGGAGAATGTGTGCATAATAAGCCTGTAGGTGAAGAGTTGTGAGATAAATTTGTTCACTCAGTTGTACAAAGCACAACTAGAACTTTTTGTTGGGTGGCTTACATACATCTTGAATATTTTAAATGTAATAATGTTGACTTTAAAGTTGACTACACAGTCACTATATATACTAGGAACTAGTTTCCTTGACATTCTAGAATCAATGGCTAGGAGAGGCATTAATCTTTGAGGGGCTGAACATATCATGAAGTTGAGTCAGTATGGAAAATTTTCATATAAACAGGGTGCTGAAGTTCCATCTGTCTCATCTGCTTATGATAAGTTCTTATTGATTAGTGAATGTAGCTTAAGCCTTTGTATGTGTCCTCAGGGGGCAGACTGACTTTAAGAGGGACCAGATAACGTTTGAATGGAGGGATTATATTTCAGGTGTTTTAGCTTGAAATTTATTTTTTAAAAAAAGAAAAACTCTAAAAATATATAAGTAAAATAGAACAAAGCCAGTGATGCAAGTTGATATTATAAACAGGCAGTTTTAGCACAGAAAGAAAATACTGACCTGTCTGCATTCTGGTACAGTGGGTACAGGTCCCAGCTGGGTATGACATGATACATTTTTAATTATTCTCACCAGCAAGTAAAGGAAAAAATGAACAATCTTCTGGAAATGTCTGTGAAAAGGATCAAAGAGTAGGATATTCACATTTGACCTAACATTACTTGCCTATAGAGGTATGGCATTTCCAAGCTTTTGTCTGAGGAGCATCTCAGAGATATGAGAGCAATTCTGAGATAGTTTAAAAATGGGTAGGGAAGGAAGAAAATCCCTGCAAATAATGATCTCATGTTTGTTGGCCAAGTGAAATGATCTGTCATTGTGTTTGGGAGGTTTTATTTTCTTATGTTTTTTAAATTGAATTGGTAAATGCTTTATAGATGTATTTTTATCCAAGTGCCACTCCAATTTGTGTATGTAATAAAATTATTTATATTAAAAGTGGGAAATAATTTGTCAACGTTTTTTGAGTATAGATTTATTAGGGGTGGCAAAGAAGAGTGCTAGTTAGCAGTTTTCCATGTAAAGCTGATTTGTCTGATTTGACTGATTTGTCCACTTGTCAGTTGTTAACTCCGCTACTCCCCGCAAAAGGAATTTTTTCTGACCCAGATGTATCACTTAAAACTTTTTAGAAACAAAATAATCAGGGAAGATCCTAGAGAGAAAGGTGTTTGGCTTTTTGGTTTTTCCTTGAGGATTGGGGTAAAGAATATTTCCCCCAAAACTGTCAGCACAAAACAGGGTATTGATTTTTAACTCTGATGTTACTATTAGAGTTGAATACTAAATAAATAACTATAATGAGGGAAATACATTTCTAATAAAATTCCCTACATTCTAGAAACATCCCTGTTTTAATTTTTTTACCTAAATCTTTTTGTGCTTTATGTGTAAAGAAAAAAATGTACTGAGTTACAATGCATTTTATTAACACTATGTACATAATAGCTGCTTTGTGTTCAGAATGGTAGCAGTTGCTTTGTATATTAAAGTGATCCTTGTGAATTTGTGAAATATTGTCATAAAGTGCTTTTTCTTACTGTAATCTTTGTGGTATCAACTGTCATAATGCTCTTTTTACACAAACATTTATGTGCAGCCACATAAACATGCTTTTCAAAACTCTGTAAGTCTCTTTTTTTGGGGAAGGGATCTCTGTTTTGTTGGGGTTTCTTGCTAGTAGTGTCAAGCCATGTTTTATTGGACTTGGGTTTATTTATTTTGTTAAATAAGCAAAAGTTACAATAGATCACAAGCTTGTGTTTGAAGGCAACAAAACTGTAATTCAGACAAGAAGAACATATCTTCAGTTACTGCGTCCCTAATTTTCAAGACAAGACCTGTTTTTCAGTAAGATTGAACAGTGCCTGTTTGTGGATTTGGAGATGTTACTGTCCAGATGACTAATGCAGGCATCATGTGACCAGCTGTCTCTGATGTCATAAAACACACAAGTTCACTGAAAGGACAATAAGAATATATATACCTTCTCAGGTCCCCTTGCAATTCTAAAACTCTATGATCATAAAAAGTGGAAGGAATGGGGAGGGGATGTGGTTAATCTTCGCTCAAGATGTAAGAATAAAAATGACTGTTAACTTCTGAAATAAGTTCTGAGACATCTGAAAATAAGCAGCTGCATTATTTGTATGTTTTTTCTTTACTGCCAAGATGTGTTCAAGCCTGGTATGCCTACCATTGTATTAGAATAATGAATTTCATTTCTACAAAGATGATTACATAATTCACTGCACAAAATGAGGCACTTTTGAGAGTGGCATTAATTACAAAGGGGGGCAATAGGCATGAACCAGGATTGTTCTGAGCAAATCAGAATCTGAGGTCACCCTGTCACATTCACATGTTTGGACCTTCCGGAAAAGATTGCCCATCTTCTCTTCATTGTCATTTGACCAGGCACTGAAGTTTGACAAGACCATCCTTGAGAAGTCACATCCAAAGATAAAATTCTGATGCATTTTTAGTTTCAGTGCTCACTTCACTGAATTCTAGATATATGTCATTTACACTCAGGTTGCAAAACCCAGGCCCAAGACAAAACGCTTTTCACCCAAATCTTCCTTCAGCTAGTTTTTGCATCTAATAAGTGGTGCGCTATCCATCTGTTAAATTGTTTAGGGCAAACCCAGGAAAGCACTACCTTAATCAGTGTTACCCTTCCTCTTACTGTGCATTCTGATTTCTCACATCTCTTAAACACAGTGATCCAACAGGATGAGAATTCTAACCTGGGCCTAACATCAAACAGGAAGGATAATGTCCAGGAGTTCGAACGCTGTATTTGCTTTTAATTAAGATGCAATTCACATAACAAAATTAACTTTTTAAGTGAACAGTTAAGTAGTAGTACATCCACAACGGTGAACAACCACCACTTCTATCTGGTTCCAAAACCTTCTCATCACTCCACCATAAAGCCCCGTACTGATTAGGCAGTTACTTTCCATTTTCTCCTCCGTGTCCCCTGGCAACCACCAATCTGCTTCCTGTTTCTATGGATTTACATCGGGATATTTCATGTGAGAATCATACAATATGTGTATTACTTTTTTGGTCTACCACCTTTAACGTCTTGTTGAGGTTCATCCATTGTAGCTTGTTATCAGTACTTCATTCCTTTTTATAGCTAAGTAATAATATTACCTTGGAGGTATATACCGCAAGTTTATCCATTCATCCAGTTTAGTTGTTTCTACCGTTTGGCTAATGTTCATAGTGCTGTTATGAACATTCCTGTACAAGTATTTGAGTCCTTGTTTTCAGTTATTTGGGTTATATGCCTGGGAGTGGAGTTGCTGGGTCCTACTGAAATTTTACATTTAACTTTTTGAGAACTGTCCAACTTTCCCTCAGCAGCTGTACCATTTTGACTTCCACCATTGATATATAAGGGTTTCAGTTTCCCCACACCTTCACCAAACACTTGCCAGTTAAAAAATTACAGCCATCCTCATGGGTGTGGCCTCTCATTGAGGTTTTCATTTGCATTTCCCTGATTACTGATAAGGAGTATCTTTTCTTGTGTTTGGCCATCTGCATATCTTTGGAGAAATGTCTGTTGAAGTTCTTTGCTCACTGTATTTTTGTTGTTGGATTCTGAGTTCCTTGTATATTCTGGCTACTAGGCCCTTACATTTTCTCCTATAAGTTTTTGCTTTCTTGATAATGTCCTCATTTTCAAACTTTTTAAAAACTTTAAAAATCAGTTTTCTGTTGTTTTTAGTGACAATCTGTGCATATATATACAAGTATAATGTATGTTCTCCCTCTCCCTTTTTTACACAAAAGGTAGCTACAAACAGTGGTTTATAAATTGCTGCCACTGTACAGATACAGTTTAACCACTACTCTCTTTTGGGGACATTTTGGTTGTTTGAAACTTTTTACTGTTACGGATATAAACAGGTTGGTAACTAGGTCTGCACACCTTATTATATCTCCAGGGTACTAAGAAGTAAAAGTTGTTTCTGAATTATGGTTTTCTTCATATTTAGAGATTGTTTCCTAATTATTAGGTATCTGCTAAACAATTTTTATCAACTTATGTTGATTAGTATTTTTATGTCAAACTTTACATGTAGTCTATGCATTTTTTCTGCAAGAAAAATTAGAAGTGGCAAAAACAGACTTACATAAGGTTGTGAAGTAGGTAGGTTTTTCTTTTATCATCTGTTAACACTGTTTTCTAATCTCATCCTCAGAAACAACTGTTCTCAGCAACGAAACAAGTTTTCAATATGCCATCTTGTCTAGTATTATTAAATTTTTAACCCTTCTTTGGTTGTAGAAGTAAAGGTGTAACATGATTTTAAAGCAGAAAGAGCTAACAATTAAATCCTCAAGTTGGGCTGGGCATTTTGGGAGGCCGAGGCAGTTGGATCACCTGAGGTTGAGTTTGAGACCAGCCTGACCAACCTGGTGAAACCCCATCAAGGCTGAGGCAGGAGAATCACTTGAACCCAAGGGCGGAGGTTGCCCCATTGCACTCCAGAGCCTAGGCAACAGAGCAAGACTCCAGCTCAAAAAAAAAAAAAAAAAAAAATCCTTAAGTTTTAAGGTAAAACAGAGCTAAGGACTGCCCGGTGTCATGCTGTTCATGTCAATGCTAAGACAACACAAGTCTCCAGTTTCCCAGAGCAGGTTTCTCGATACTCACTACACTTACTGAGCACATTCATGTTAAAGACCTTGAGAAAGCTGCTTTTCTCTAGGCAGAACTTCTGGGGAGCAGTAAGGTTATGACTGCTCCTCTAACACTAACACAAATTATAAGTCTGTTTTACCAACTATTAAGTGAAGCCCTATATCTAGGGCCACTTAACAGTATTGGGTACATTATACCGTGATTTTTTTAAGTACTTTAACATTTTGTGTTAATTTTTAAAGAATTGGCAGTAAATGCTTCCCATAAACAGCAATGGTACTGAATATCGGAGGTGAATCTTTTACATTAATTTATGGTAATTTTATTATTCAGAGTATGTCTTGATACTTTAATATCCCTGAGAATTTATTTCTCCCATATCTTGGGCAAGGAGAAATGAAGCACATCAATTAGGTATATGGTAACTCATCTGTAAAGGAATATGTATTTTTCATGAGTCAGTGTGAGCCCCCTTTATTAACAGGGCACTATGTTACCACTTGAAATATAGAATATAAGACCAAGGCGGGTGGATCACCTCAGGTCAGGAGTTCGAGACCAGCCTGGCCAACATGATAAAACCCCATCTCTACTAAAAATACAAAAAATGAGCCGGGCGTGGTGGCAGACGCCTGTAATCCCAGCTATTCAGGAGGCTGAGGCAGGAGAATCACTTGAACCCAGGAGGCGGAGATTGCAGTGAGCCAAGATCACACCTCTGCACTCCACTCCACTCCAGCCTGGGCAACAAAAGCAAAACTCCATCTTTAAAAAATATATATATGTATATACACACACGGAGAGAGAGAGAGAGAATATAAGCTATCATCCTTGCCTTTTAGGAGCATAACTGTATTTGCTAAAACATTCCAAATAATGTTGTTATTCTGCCCTGAGTTTGCAATCTAGTGTTCAGTTAACAGATAAAAACATTTTGATCAACTACTATTTGAAGATGGTATCCAGGCCATCTACTATGAACTAAAGCAAGCTACACTTAAGTGATAATCTACTTGGAAAATAGCATTTATAGTGCGGTTCCAAGAACCTGGTGTCATATGTATATTTTAACATAGCATCTTGGCAGCAAATTGGGGGAAAAGTTAGTGATACCCACGGGATTTCTTAACTGCATAACTGTTTAAAAAAATTGGGCAATGTGAGTGAGAATCAAGACTTAGTAAAATAGGTTTGGATTAGGTTTCTATCTTTAACTTGAGGACAAAACAAGCACACTTAAAATGTACATTTATGGAATAAAATAAGTAAAAAATATGGCCCAACTTCACTGACACTGGCAGTGGACACTGTGTGCCCAGATATGTGAGTGCTCTTTCTCTCTCTCTCCTCTCTCTCTCTCTCTCACACACACACACACCCACACCTGAAACACTCATTTCTCCAGCTTCTGGGAATGTTGGTGGCTGATGCTCCCAGTTGAGTCCCTTAATATTGTCTTCAGCCTTAGACCCTTGTATCCACTCGTCCACACAGGGTCATAAAGGGCCTAACTGCAGGACCATCTCAACTCTAAAGAATTAGCTAAGGACTTTCCCAACTACATCCTAGCCCAATTTCTTCCTCTTTTCCAGTCTGTCTGCTTTCCAGGATCAGAATATTAATCTTGGAAAAAGTATTCCCATTTAAAACTTCCACACCATAATCTCAATCTCTAAGTCTACCTCCCCAAGGAACCTGACCTGCAACAACATTCCAAACCAGAGCCAAGAAAATCACTTGGATAACCCAACTATTTCTGTTGATTGTTTTTTTCTTGCCTGTGCTTCTAATTTGTAGGGCAAGGGAAAAAACTACCTTCAACCTTTTCTAATTCTCAATGTTTTACAAAAACGAAAAACATAACCCAAGAACAGCTTACCCCATTTGGTAGAACATCCAGGCATATTGTTGAAGCTCCCCACCTCCATCCCACCCTGCACCATCCATTTTAATACTCATCTCTAAAGTTAGGGATCTTAAAGAAACTGAACTCGAATTCATATATGCATGTCTAATAGCATACCTAAGTGGGACTGACTTGTCATTATGGTGTTAGTGATACTGCCAGGCTTTGTTTTGTTTTAAACGATCTTCCATGTTCATGGTACAGTACTGACATTTTATGGATTCAGTAAGCTATGGATATTTCCATTCCATGTGTATTAGAATTGTGTTGAACTGGTATATCACAGAATGCTCACAACATTTAATCCATCTTTATTAAAGTAAAATTGCTATTTCAATATATGTAGACAACAACATACTGGGTGTTTTCACCTCTGAGATAAAGGTTCGAAAGGAAGAAAAGGTCCTGTTTTTAAGATTTTACAAAAGAAATCTACTAGTTACCAAATACTATATTGAGATTATAATATTGTTGCAGTCTAAATTTGTTTCAGCTATTGTTTAAATTTTTGCATTGTAAAAAGAAAACTTCACGTGTGTGTGAGACGTCGAACTGTATCAAAGATAATCCTAAAACAATATATCATTTAACTCAAAATCAATGCCCTTTATATGGAATATATCTTTTTCATTATTTGGTTATGAAATATACAGAAGGTACAGAAGAAGCAACAATGGAAGAGGCAGAAGCATTCTTGGCCCTCAAGAAGCTTACAGTCTATGCTACGGGGCAATACCAACATTGCATGAGCAACTACAAGTACACTACAAAAGGAGCTTATATGTGGGCAGCTAACCTCTCATGGAGGGATGAGATTTTAAAGTACTTTTAATGACATCCTATGCATTATTAAGAAACAGGGAAAGCTCAGGAAAGAATTACAGTGAAACAACATTTGAGCAAAGAAAAGCAGAAAAGGAAAACTACAGCTTTTGACTTGAAATAGACAACCTATTCAAGTCCAAGATTTCAGGTGCTTTCAAAAAGTAATTGAAATTTTATTTGTACTTAATTCTTTTATTTATATATAAAAACCTGAAATTAAGGCAAAATGCATGAAATGAGACCCCAAAAACGTATATCCTACTCAACCAACTAAAAGTGTTTAGGACCTAAACGGGGCAAAACATTTCAACAGCACTAACAGCTCAAGGAACGTATGTTACTTTTATTTTACATCCAGAAAATTAGAAAACTCGGCTAAACATTGTATATATCAGAAAGTTTTAAAAATAATTTGTACGATTTAATCGTACTAAAGAAAGCTTACTCATTTAAAGACATCTTTATACCAGCCTTTCATATCAGTGGAAACTGTTTATTAAGAGTAGTAGGGAATACAGAAACAGCATAAACCAAAATCTCACACTTAATCCTTTAATGGTAATTGGATTTCAGAGGGAGTAAAGTATGACTAAAAATCACCGCAATGGGACGAGGCACTGCTTTGTTTTAAAACGAGACATGTGCTTTGTTGCCTGAGAACCTTGGGGTCAGACTTTTTGTACAGTAAACCATTTCATTAAATATGGTTAGACTTGCAGTCTAAGAACTTAAGTGACACACTCAATGAAAATATTCTTATAGTCAATTACAAGTCCTCCTTCTGGTTTCTCTTCCGTGCTTCATAAATATGTACATCTTTTTCAGGATCATAATGAACCTTTCTCACAGTAAATTGCCTCTCCAGCATTGCTAAGAAGTTGTTATCCCGTTCATAGCGAATTCGGCACGCTAAAAGAATCACGGAGTGATTACTACAGAGATGTTCCAGTGTTTGAAGAAGATCTGTGAATGTTTCTTCTAAATATATGATATCAGCTCCAAGTATCAGGTCAAATTCTCCAGGAGAAAAACTCCCCAGGTTCTGTCCCCAAGTCAGCTCCTTAACAACAGTTTTGGATTGGATATGAGGAGGTAAGTTGGCTTGAATGTTTGATTTAAGAAATTCTAATGCTACTTTTCGATCTGTGATAGTCACATGAGCACCTACAATGCAGGACAAAGAAAAAGTGATGTGCACATCAGTACAACTCTGTTAGGTAGAGAGGGGTCAAGTTAAACGTAAGAGTGTCTCTAAATATTGCATCTGATATGCAGAGTATCAATCATGCCTTTCATGGACAGCTGCAATAAAACAATGACTCATAGCTCCTTTTGCACTAACTACTGGTAAAAATGAATCTTGATTTGCCTCTATGACATACCTGCTATTTGCTAAAATTGTGCCTATAAATTGCAGAACTTGGGCCAGGTGCGGTGGCTCACACCTGTAATCCCAGCACTCTGGGAGGCCAAGGCAGGCAGAACACCCAAGGAGTTCGAGACCAGCCGGACCAATATGGAGAAACCCCATCTCTACTAAAAATACAAAATTAGCCAGGCATGCTAGTGCATGCCTATAATCGGTGGTTCTCAGGAGGCTGAGGCAGAGGACTCGCTTGAACCCTGGAGCCAAAGTTTGCAGTGAGCCAAGATCACAACATTGCACTCCAGGCTGGGCACCAAGAGTGAAACTCCATCTCAAAAAAAAAAAAAAAAAAAAAATTGCAGAATTGGCTGGGTGCGATGGCTCATGTCTGTAATCCCAGCACTTTGGGAGGCCAAAGCGGGTGGATCACCTAAGTTCAGGAGTTGGAAGACCAGCCTGGCCAATGTGTCCAATTAAAAATACAAAATTAGCCGGTTATGGTGGCATGTGCCTATAATCCCAGCTACTCGGAGGCTGAGGCAGGAGAATAGCTTAAAGCTGAGAGGCAGAGGCTACAGTGAGCCAGGATCTCGCCATCACACTCCAGCCTAGGCGACAAGAGCAATAATCCGCCTCAAAAAAAAAAAAAAATTGCAGAATTAACCAGTGACACAGGCTGATGCTTCTGAATTCTGCCAACAAAGCTGGCCCATACTGTATTCATTAAGTCACTATCTTTAAGCCAGTTGGCCGCAGGGTAAAATGGAATCCAAGAATGAAAAATCTGGGAGCAGGCCAGGTGTGGTGACTCACACCTGTAATCCCAGCACTGAGGGAGGCTGAAGTGGGAGAAGTCCTTGAGCCCAGGAGTTCAAGACCAGCCTGGGCAACACAGGGAGACTCCATCTCTACAAATAATTTTTTTTTAATTAAGCACAGTGCACACGGGCGGTCCTAGCTACTCAGAAGGTAGAGGTGGGAGATCATATGAGCCAGGGAGGTCAAGGCTGCAGTGAACTGTTACTGTGCCAATACACTCCAGCCTGGGCAACAGAGCAAATCTGGTCTCAAAAAAAAAAAAAATATCTGGGAGCAGACTATTATTGTAAAGATGGCAAGATACCAAAAACAGGGAAAGGCTGTTTTGTGAAGTTAAAGTTTCAAAAAGAATCATGGAAGAGATAAACTGGCTACTAAGGAATCCCAGTCCTACAGTTCAAGATGAGATTTAGGGGGGCGGGGAAAAAAAGAAACCCCAGTCCACTTCTCCTTAGGTTGTTATGAAGCAGCCAACATATGTGTTTTACGTTTATAATTACTGAAAAATTATAAGCTTAAAAATTACTCAACTGTATTACAGTCGTATAGGATAAAATGCTTGTTCTTAATGCTAAGTCTCTACATACAGTGTAGAAAATTAAACTGTTTCTTTTTTTTCTTAAGACGAGGTTTCACAATGTTGGCCAGGGTGGTCCTAAACTCCTGACCTCAGGTGATCTGCCCGCCTTGGCCTCCCAAAGTACTGGGATTACAGGCGTGAGCCACTGCGCCCGGCCTCTAAACTGTTTCTTATGGATTGCTGACAAAAAGATCAATTTTTTTTAACCAATGTAAGAGAAGACCAAACCCTTATGGTGAAGCAAGCACATAAGGTCAGGTCTGATCTGCTTCATCTACATTGCAAGAAAGATGTAATATGTGTAATTCTCTTTATTTCTGGTCCCAGAAATTCTGAAATTTAAAATTTTGTTTCCATCTTTCATAAAATTCTTTCTCATTTCCATCCTTCTTCAGTTTGTAATCTTCATAGGTAATCCCCAACAGGATTCCAGACTAGTTGCAGTAAGCACTATTTCAGTGGCAGCTCATATTCAGTGTTTATCTTGACACATAAATTAGGGCAGTAATTCAATTTGAAATTTACAGTCCTAGTATGAGATAGATGAAAATGTTCAAGTTGGCCAAGTGCCATGACTCACGCTTATAATCCCCACACCTTGGGAGGCCAAGGTGGGTGGATCACAAGGTCAGGAGTTCGAGACCAGCCCGTCCAATAAGGTAAAACCCTGTTTCTACTTAAAAAAAAAAAAAAAATACAAAAATTAGCCAGGCATGGTGGTGCATGCCTGAAGTCCCAGCTACTCAGGAGGCTGCAGCAGGAGAATCGCTTGAACCCGGGAGGTGGAGGTTGCAGTGAGCCAAGATCATGCCACTGCACTCCAGCCTGGGCAACAGAATGAGACTCTGTCTAAAAAAAAAGAAAAAAAGAAAAATCTCAAGTTGTTAGATTTTACAAGCCTGGACCTACCACTTTGACCATTCGTTGCAAGACAGTGTGTTACCCAATGGGCAGATTTCAATGATAGTTTTCATCTCTTCTGACAGTAAAAATTGCAGACAGCCAGGCCAAGTGGCTCACACCTGGAATCCCAGCACTTTGGGAGGCCAAGGCAGGAGCATCATTTAAGCCCAGGAGTTTGAGACCAGCCCTGACAACATAGATCCCATCTCCACAAAAAAATTTAAAAATTAGCCAGGTGTGGTAGCACTATTCAGGAGGCTGGGCTGGGAGGACTGCTGGAGCCCAGGAGGTCAAGGCTGCACTTAAAGAACAACTTTAACTTAGCACTTAAAGAACAAGTATTTTCACCTACATTCCTGTTATACAATTCAGTAATTGCTAAGCTTATGATTTTCCAGTGATTACATATGTATTGCATAAACACATATAGATTGGCTGTTTCATAACAGCATAAGGAAAGGTGGACTGGAATTTCTTAGCCAATTTCTCTCTTCTATGATTTTTTTTTTTTAAGACAGAGTTTTGCTCTTGTTGTCCAGGCTGGAGTGCAATGGCGCAATCTTGGCTCACTGCAACCTCTGCCTCCTGAGTTCAAATGAGTCTCCTGCCTCAGCCTCCCAGGTACCTGGGATTACAGGCCTGTGCCACGCCTGGATAATTTTGTATATTTTAATAGAGACGGGGTTTCTCCATGTTGGTCAGGCTGGTCTTGAACTCCTGACCTCAGGCGATCTGCCCGCCTCAGCCTCCCAAAGTGCTGGGATTACAGGTGTGAGCCACTGTACCCAGTTTTTTTGTTTGTTTGTTTGTTTGTTTTTAATGTACAGAGAGAGTTTTGCCATGTTGTCCAGGCTGGCCTCCTGGGCTCAAGCAATCTGCCCACCTTGGCCTCCTAAAGTGCTGAGATTACAAGTATGAGCCACTGTATGCAGCCCTATCATTCTTTCTAAAATTTTAACCACACAAAACAGCCTTTCCCTATTTTTGGCATTTTGTCATGTGAGCAGTGAGCCATGGTCATGCCACTGCACTCCAGCCTGTGCAACAGAGTGAGACCCTATCTCTTTTAAAAAACATTGCAGATAGCCTTTTCCAGGGTTTGAGCTAGAACTGTGTTTCTCTGAATTTCTTAACAGTATACAGAGCACTCTGCAGGCAATATTGGAGTGACTCGAGTCATTTGCACCTCACCTCAGTATTCATTTTACCAGCTCAAGATAAAGGCCTTCTCTAATGCCTGTCCCAGGCATTTCAAAGGCTACTTCTAATCTGGTAGGTATTCCAGAAGTCTGAATAGGGTCTTAATGTCAGCCGACCAATCCTTGTTAATTCCACACATATCTGAATGACTACCATCAGCTATGGGACAGAAACCTCTCCCCTCATACAGCTTACATACAAGTTAGAGACAGGCAGTAAGATGTTTTTTAAAAAAATAGAATATCTGGCTGGTCATGGTGGCTTACACTTGTAATCCCAGCACTTTGGGAGGCTAAGGCGGGTGGATCACCTGAGGTCAGGAGTTCGCGACCAGCCTGGCCAACATGGTGAAACCCCGTCTCTACTAAAAATACAAAAATTAGTCAGGTGTGGTCATTGGCACCTGTAATCCCAGCTACTCTGCTGGCTGAGGCAAGAGAAACACTGGAATCCAGGAGGCAGAGACTGCAATGAGTCAAGATCGCACCACTGCACTCCAGCCTGGGTAACACGAGTGAGAATTCCTCACAAAAAAAAAAAAACAAAAAAAAACAACAGAATATCCAGTGTGTTCATTGATGATGATGATGATGCTAAGGAAAAAAAAAAAAAAACAGAAAAGCAGGAGAGACATGAGATGTCAGGAAGGGAGGTGGGTATGAAATATTAGATTAGGTAGACAGGGAAGGCCTCAGTGAGAAGGTAACTTGGGTAAAGGCGAGAAGGGAGTAAGGGAATATCTGTGGGGAGAACTTTCCAGGAGGGGAGAAGAGCAAGTGCAAAGGCCTAGAGAAGCCATGCAAGGAAGCTGGAATGGCTGGACAGTGTGAACGAGGAATCAGGTCATAGAAGATGAGGTCAGAGAAGTCGTGGAAAGAAAGGCAGATCATCTAGGGCCTCACGGGTCATGCAGGTCACATTCTGAAAACGCTCTGGCTTTTGCTGAGTGAGATGGGAAGCCACTGCAAAGTCCGAGCAGAAGTACAAATGGGCTGACTTGTGTGGCAAGGTCAGAGGCAGGGGAAGCAGTGAGAAGGCACCACAATGGTCCAGGTGAAGGTTGCTGGTGGCCTGCACCTTGCTGCCACACCCCCAGACACCCTCCACCAACCAGTTCCCAAACAGCCTGCCCACAAATAACCCCTCTCCTGGCCTTGACAGGAATCACTCCCTTACTATTCACTCGTTTTATCACCCAAACGTCCATCCCTGAACACTGCTGTTTTACCTAAGGTTTGGTTTTTGTTTTGCTTGTTTGGGATGGGGGGTATAGAGGATTCTTTAAGTCTGTCTTTTATTCTGTCAGTTTCCTTTCCATCCTTTTCTCCCTTGCAGTTTAGGAAAGAAGCTGAACATGTGTCCTGTGGTTTCCCAGTCCGGATTTTGCTGACTGCCCCATTTAGCATGTGCCTCTGCCTTCTGTATCTCCTATAAATCTGTTTGATTTGCATTTGATTTTTGAATGGGACTATTTCAGAGGCAGTGGTGTGTTTTTCATCAGGAGATACATAATGTCTGGTAGGCTCTATTTTTGTGACATGAGCAGTCACTACTACTCAATGCCCAGATCCTCAGTTCATTCTATTCCTTTTGCATTTGCTGAGAAACTTCTATAAAGAAAAGCTTCTCTCAATTACTGTTTGGTTACTCATTTTGTATAGTAATTATGTGAATAAGAAAAGCAGGATAAATTCTAAAGAGTTGGCTTCCCAGCACCCTCCAAAGATAACGAATTAGGTTTACTGTTATTGATGTACTTTGATCAATTATAGCTATCATTATCTATGTTCAGATTGTCCCATGTTTTGCCAGTGGCCTGTGACATAACCCAGTCATCTCTGATAGCTTCCTCACTATCTGGATTTAAAAAGTATCTTTGTAAGGGCCCTCTGTTGCCCAGGCTGGAGTGCAGTGGCATGATCTCGGCTCACTACAACCTCCATCTCTCGGGTTCAAGCGATTCTCCTGCCTCAGCCTCCCAAGTAGCTGGGATCACAGGCACGTGCCACCATGCCTGGCTAATTTTTGTATTTTTAGTAGAGACTGGGTTTCACTACGTTGGTCAGGCTGGTCTCAAACTCCTAACCTCATGATCCACCTGCCTTGGCCTCCCAAATTGCTGGAATGACAGGTGTAAACCTCCTCACCTGGCCTTTGTTGACTTTTTTTTTCAAAGAGTCTGTGCTCTGCTGAAATTGACTTTTATTGTATAGTTATCCAGAACAGTTTTGACCTATTGTTCGTATGATTTCAGCTTATCTAGTAACTCACAGCCAGATTTCACAAATCATGATATTGCCTGATATAAAGTCCAAGGAAAGAATTTATTATTTTTATGTGCTAGGCACGATGTTGCTATTTTTTGGTACTTACGGAAGCCAAGGCGGGCAGATCACCTGAGGCCAGGAGTTCGTGACCACCCTGGCCAACATGGTAAAAACCAGTCTCTACTAAAAATACAAAAATTAGCCAGGTATGGTTGTACGCACTTGTAATTTCCCAGCTACCCAGGAGGCTGAGGCAGAACTGCTTGAACCCCAGGAAGCAGAGGGTGAAGTGAGGTGAGACTGTGCCACTGCACTCCATCCTGGGCAAAAGAGCAAGACCCTGTCTCAAAAAAAAGTGGTTGGGAGAGGTGGCTCACACTTGTAATCCCATCACTTTGGGAGGCTGAAGTGGGCAGATCACAAGATCAGGAGATCAAGACCATCCTGGCTAACATGGTGAAACCCCGTCTCTACTAAAAATACAAAAACTTAGTCAGGCATGGTAGCAGGTGCCTATAGTCCCAGCTACTTGGGAGGCTGAGGCAGGAGAATCGCTTGAACCTGGGAGGCGAACACTGCAGTGAGCCAAGATTGCACCACTGCACTACAGCCTGGGCGACAGAGCGAGACTCCATCTCAACAACAACAACAAAAAAGTATCTCAGTAAAAGCCACAGTTTTCAAAACAAGGTATTCCAGGGTCATCTTACATATTTCCTGCCACAAACCTAGAAACAGCCACTTAAGAGGCTTTTAATCTATTTTATTTATTTTTTTTATTCAGCAGGTGAGTTGTTACACACTCCTTAGCGGATTCCGACTTCATGGCCACCGTCCTGCTGAGGCTTTTATTTTTTTAAGACGGGAAAAGAAAGAGCAAGTTTGTATGCCAATGGAAATGATCAAGTAGAAAGGGGGAAAGTGGCAAGGCACAGGTAATGGCCTTGAATAGTGAGAGGGGACAGATTTAAGAGATGAGGGGTGGCCCATGTCTAGCACCAGATGCAAAGGCAGAGTCTATAGGTCTAGATTCAAATGGAGGTAAAGGTAGTGGTAGGAGGTTGTGGAAGTTCTCTTTGGATTGATTCAGTCTTCTCAGTGCAGTAAGAAACGTCATTGGCTGACAGTGAAAATGGAGAAAGACTGGAGGTTTGAGAGAGCAAACATATGAAAGTCACTTAGCCAAGTAAGAGAGGAAGTAGAGTGAGACTACATGGCAACATCAACAGCCCCCTTGAGGTTCCTGATCATGAAATTACAGTAAAACCAGCGTGGGCAGGTAGCTCACACCTGTAATTCCAGCAATTTGAGAGGCCAAGTCAGGCAGATCACATGAGGTCAGGAGTTTGAGACCAGCCTGGCCAACATGGTGAAACACCGCCTCTACTAAAAATACAAAAATTAGGCTGGGAGTGGTGGCTCATGCCTGTAATCCTAGCACTTTGGGAGGCCGAGGTGAGTGGATCACCTGAGGTCAGGAGTTCGAGACCAGCCTGGCCAACATGGTGAAACCCCATCTCTACTAAAAATACAAAAAGTAGCCAGGCGTAGTGGCAGGTGCCTGTAATTCCAGCTACCTGGGAGGCCGAGGCAGGAGAATCACTTGAACCCAGGAGGCAGAGGTTGCAGTGAGCCGAGATCGCACCACTGCACTCCATCCTGGGTGACAGAGGGAAAACTCCGTCTCAAAAAACAATACAAAAATTAGTCGGTTGCTTTGCTCTATGCATTAAGAAAAAGAAAAGAAAAAAAATTAATCGGGAGTGGTGGCCTGTGCCTGTAATCCCAGCTACTTGGGAGGCTGAGACTGAACTGCTTGAACCCAGGAGACAGAGGTGGCAATGAGCCAAGATTGTGCCACTGCACTCCAACCTGGGTGACAGATTGAGACTTTGTCTCACAAAAATAATGGAAAATTTGTTTTTAAAAATAAAAATACAAAAATAGACCAGCTGGTCCTGGTGGTGCGCACCTGTAAACCTAGCTACTCAGGAAGCTGAGGCAGGAGAATCACTTGAACCTGGGAGGCAGAGGTCACAGTGAGTTGAGACTGCACCTCTGCACTCCAGCCTGGGTGACAGAGGAAGACTCTGTCTTTTAAAAAAAAAAAAAAAAAAAAAAAAAGGCCAGGCACAGCGGCTCATACCTGTAATCCCAACACTTTGGGAGGCTGAGGTGGGTGGATCACCTCGGGTCAGGAGTTCATGACTGACCAGCATGATGAAACGCTGTCTCTATTAAAAATACAAAAAATTAGCCAGGCGTGGTGGCGCACGCCTGTAATCCCAGCTACTCGAGAGGCTGAGACAGGAGAATCGCTTGAACCTCAGAGGCAGAGGTTGCAATGAGCCGAGATAACCCCACAGCACTCCAGCCTGGATGACAAGAGCAAAACTCCATCTCAAAAAAAAATACAGTGAAACCCAGCAGCAGCATTTCCTTGAACCCCACTCAGCCACAGAGGCAAAGACCTGGGACAGTGGAAGGCTGCACTTAACCTGGTTTGTTTTGAAGCAAGGAAAGGCAGGGTCGGTGTCAACCGTACATGAAGATGGTGATAAAATGACTGCCCATGACATTTATGCTCGGTAAAGAGGAAGGTTAAGATAGTATTTAGTTCAGAAAAGACTAATGGAAACTGACCCAATAAGACAACATTGCATACTGTCAATTAGTCATGAAAAGAGAATGCATAACCATGTGTCATCACTTTTCATTTTCGTTTTATAACACCTTATTTATGCAAACATTCGAGCACGTGTTTGTGCTAGAGGTACAAAGATGAGCAAGAAAGTCCTTACCTAGATCTCAAAGTCTCATGCAGGAGAGACACATAAACATGGTTGTGATGCAGAATGGGAAGGAAAATAATAGAAACATGGGTGTGCACAGGAAATCACATGGTCACAAAAGAGAAATTCTTCAAGAAGAGCAGAGGTCAAAGAAAAATTCCCAAAGGAAGGGAAATCTGAGCTTACACTGAAAAGATGTGGCAGGAGTTGTCGGGCATGGTGGCTCACGCCTGTAATCCCAGCACTCTGGGAGGCCGAGGTGGGCAGATCACCTAGGGTTGGGAGTTCAAGACCAGCCTGACCAACGTGGAGAAACCCTGTCTCTACTAAAAATACAAAATTAGCTGGGCATGGTGGTGCATGCCTGTAATCCCAGCTACTTGGGAGGCTGAGGCAGGAGAACAGCTTGAACCCGGGAGGTAGAGGTTGCAGTGAGCCGAGACTGTGCCATTACACTCCAATCCTGGATCCTGAGAAGAGTGAAACTCCATCTCAAAATAAATAAATAAATAAATAAATAACAAAGAGGCAAAATCAAGAGAAAGGTGTGAAAGGGCATCCAAGGCAGATGGGACAGGTCAGAGCAGTATGTGTGTCCCAGGAACTTCATGCAGTGCAATCTTGCTGAAAAAGAATGAGGCTGAAGAGTCAGGCAGGATGAGATAACAAAACCTTGCTAAGACGCCTGGGATTTAACCTGCAAGCAGGCAGTGGGACAGCAAAGAAGTGTTCAAGCACAGGTCATGCCATCGACTTACATTTTAGATGGGCCACTCTCACAGCTATTGAGAAAGTAGGTTTAAAAAGACGAAACAGAAGCAGATAAGCCAGGTGGAAGAGTGATGTGATCATGAAGGCAGGTGACAGATGATGAGAACTCAGCCAGGCAGTGGCAGTGGACAGAGAGATATCAGGAAATAGAATCAGCGGGACTCCAGCGGGTGGGGAAGGTAGAGGGGAGTCAAGGGGGGTGCAGTGACTACTTGGAAGGTGATGTCAACTCAGAATAAAGGAGAATGAGTTTGGAAAGAGAAGAGTTTGAGTTCAAACAGACACTATTTGAGGTGCTGGGAAATAGCCAGGTACAGATATCCAGCTTTCAGTTAAACACACAAGCCAAAAGTTCAGCTGAGACTTGCACTCAAATTACAGAAAAGTCAAAGATAGTATCTTCCTGAGCATTATATTTCAAGACAGTGGTCCCAGGCCTGGCTGGGCATCAAATCACATGGGAAGCTTTTAAAATTCAGATTCCCTGACCCCATCCCAATTTACAGAATCCTCCTATCTTCAAGACCGATGTTTTTATTCTATGGATACAGCAGTTCCCTCTTATCTGCAAGGGATTTGTTCCAAGACCCCCAGTGGATGCCTGAAACCACAGATAGTACCAAACCCTGTATATACCATGCTTTTTCCAATATGTATGTATCTATGGTAAAGTTTAATTTCTACATTAGGCACAGTAAGAGATAAACAGTAAATAATAAAACAGGATAATTATAACAATATACCATAATAAAAGTTATATGAATGTGGTCTCTCTCTTTCTCTCCCTCTCAAAGTCTACTCACCTGTTTTCAGACCAAGGCTGACAGTGGGTAACTGAAGCCGGGGAAAGCCATCACAGATGACGAGGGACTACTGTAGTTCCAGGCAGCATAAAGGCCAGGGAGATTTTCAAACCAAGAACCAGGGTTTGAGAGTCAGACTGGATTCAAATTCTAGCCACAATCCATTAGCTCTGTGACCTCAGGCAAGTTACCTACCCTCCCAGAAGCCTTCCTTTCACCACCGGAAGGGCGCTGTAAGTAGGTAAGACCTACTTACCATACAGGCTCACTGTGAGAAGGAAAGGCTGTAATGCACCGTCCTCAGAACACAGGAACTGCTCAGGAATTAGCAGCTGCTTTCTCTTTTAACAAGAAAGTCTCATCACACTATATTAATATCTACATAGCACCACTTTTTTTTCTGTCTTCTTTCTTTACTCCTACCCATTAAACTCAGAATGGAAGCTTCTTGAGACACCTGCCAGCCTGTTCATTGCTCTATCCGAAGTGAACCACCAGGCTTGTGGTAGGTTCTCCCCAAATTCAGGAATAAATCACTAAGATTACAAAAAGAGAAAATACTTTTTAAAAGGGTAATAATTAATCTCTTCCTGACATTTCAAAATCACTACTTGTTTTAGGACTCACTGATTCTATTTTGAAGAGATTAACATTTTCTTACCCTCAGGCTCCAACAGCAAAACTTCTCCAGCTTAATACTACGAATAGTGAGCAACTACAAATAGTGACTATGAAAATCATAGAGGAGCAGAGAAATGCTTATGACATAATGTTAAAATATCATTTGAGGCCAGGTCCAGTGGCTCAGGCCTGTAATCCCAGCACTTTGGGAGACCGAGGCGGGCGGATCATGAGATCAAGAGATCGAGACCATTCTGGCCAACACGGTGAAATCCTGTCTCCACTAAAAAATACAAAAATTAGCTGGGTGTGGTGGCACGCGCTTGTAGTCCCAGCTACTTAGAAGGCTGAGGCAGGAAAATTGCTTGAACCTTGGAAGCGGAGATTGCAGTGAGCCAAAAATGTACCACTGCATTCCATCCTGGCAACAGAGTAAGACTCCATCTCAAAAAAAAAAAAAAGAAAAAGAAAAAGAAAAACATCATTTGTATGGGTGTATGTATACTGTATACAGATACACAACACACACACACGCAGACATATATATTCACACACACACGTGTGTGTGTGTGTGTGTGTGTGTGTGTGTGTGTATAAAAACCATAATTACAACTATGATTAAAAATACAGTTGGAGGCCAGGCGCGATGGCCCACGCCTGTAATCTCAGCACTTTGGGAGGCCAAGGCGGGCAGATCACAAGGTCAAGAGATAGAGATCATCCTGGCCAACACGGTGAAACCCTGTCTCTACTAAAAATACATAAATTAGCTGGACGTGGTGGCATGCACAGGTAGTCTCAGCTACTCTGGAGGCTGAGGCAGGAGAATTGCTTGAACCCAGGAGGCAGAGGTTGCAGTGAGCCGAGATAGTGCCACTGCACTCCAGCCTGGTGCCTGGCAACAGTGAGACTCTGTCTCAAAAAAAAAAACAAAAAAACATACAGTTGGAGGTGGGGCATGGTGGCTCACGTCCATAATCCCAGCACTTTGGGAGGCCGAGGCGGGCAGATCATGAGATCGAGACCATCCTGCCCAACATGGCAAAACCCCGTCTCTACTAAAAATACAAAAATTAGCTAGGTGTGGTGGCCTTTGCCTGTAGTCCCAGCTACTCGAGAGACTGAAGTAGGAGACTCGCTTGAACCCGGGAGGCAGAGGTT
>CAUYQU010026831.1:0-16111 GCA_963574635.1 Cheracebus regulus | reverse complement strand
TTTCTTTTGTGGTTTCTTTCTCCTTTTCTCTCTTTTTCTAAAATCTCTTCCTCTTTCTCTTTCATTCTTTTTTTCTTTCTTTTGATGTTTCTTTCTTTCTCCTTTTCTCTCTTTTTCTAAAATCTCTTCCTCTTTCTTTCTCTCTTTCATTCTTTTAAAAAAAAAATGCTAAAATACTAAAGAACGGCTGGGCATAGTGACTCATGCCTGTAATACCTGTACTTTGGGAGGCCAAGCCATGAAGATTGCTTGGATACAGAAGTTCAAAACCAGCCTGGGCAACATGGCAAGACCTCATCGCTACAAAAAATCTAAATAAAAATAAATTCGCTGGGTATGGTTGCGTGTGCCAATAGTCCCAGCTACTCGAGAGACTGAGGTTGTAGGATTCCTTGTGCTCATTAGTTTGAGGCTACAGTGAGCCATGTTTGAGCCACTGCAGTATAGCCTAGGTGTGACAGCGAGATCCTGTCAAAAAAAAGAAAAGAAAAAAAATATTAAAGCATTTCTTGATAAAATGTTTCTTACTAGGAAATCAGGCAGGACTACATATTATAAGTAGTTGAAACTGTTGCAGCAATATCTTTTTGATACTCTTCACTTTTGGTCCCAAGGAGAAATGAAAAGGTGTGAGGCATGTATGTTTTACTTAAAACCTATTCTAATACACATTTATCATGGCTTCCTTCCCTGTAGAGATTGCAGCACTGTTTTTAAGGGATTCTGTTAATTAAATGAATAATGTTTTTTGGGTAGTTACTATTTTTAGATCCAATTCTTAGTTCCGTAGAGATCACGACACTCATACTAAGTGGTGTCCCATTTCTGTTTGTGCTATGGGTCCCATGCCACAGCCATGAGTCGTAAAGCTGTGATTCAAACACAGGCAGTCAAGCTCCAGATATTGCACTGGACACCATAGTACCATCCTGTCTTTCAGTGTTCCTAAAGCCTAAGCCTCATTTACCCCAAGGCCCTTGCCTTTTACATGATACTCTCCTCCTCCAGAAGACAGCTAATATGGCTGCTGTTCATACTAGTTATTAATTTGCTGTTTGTGTGAATATTCCTATATCATTTCAGGTCAGGTTTTGCCACCAAATAAGTTAAAATTTTTTAAATTTTTTATTTAGCAAAGCTATTGGAATTCTGCTGAAATACAGACCTGAACTATATGACTTGGAGAAATGAGACACAAAGTAATGTTTTTATTATGACCTTTTAAATTTTGTTGGTGTTATAAGGAATTCTCTCATCTTACAGGACTGCTGATGGAGGAGGTTTGGTAGAAAAACACTATGTCTTTCTGAAGAGACTCTGTCAGGTGTTGTGTGCGCTGGGCAATCAGCTGTGTGCATTGCTGGTGAGCTAGTGCTTGCTTTCTGGAGAGTTTCAAGGCTGTTTGGGAAGAAGATTTAGAAACTTAGTTTCAATAAGGGGTCGCAAATGTCATTGATTTTAGCCTGATGGGCAGTGCCCTACAAGTTTTTGCATGATTCTATAGATTAAATTATCTTAATAGTGTTTGAGTGATCTAAATTTCTTTTAACAATAAAATAGTTATACCAACGTAAGATAGCCACATCTATTACTCCATAAAGTCAACACTGGTTTCTTGTGAATTTTGATACTTAGAGAACCTCAGTCTGCTGAGTGCATTACGCTTTTACATTCTGTTAGCCCATGAAACAGGGACTTGAATAAATAACCCTTTTCCCAATCTAAGTGATGTATTATTGGATCACAAAAGACAAATTGATTGACCTGGAAAACTTGCCATTAGAAAAATATTTAATACCCAGTCTTATAAGCTGGAAGATAGAACCTTGGAACAGACATTTGCAATTGATGTTCTATTGTCTTGTGGTGGTTTAAATGGTTAGAGAGTATAGTTTCAGACATAAGAAACCATTGAGGGGGCCAGGCGCAGTGGCTTATGCCTGTAATCCCAGCACTTTGGGAGGCCAAGGCAGGCAGATCACCTGAGGTCAGGAGTTTGAGACTAGCGTGGCCAACATTGTGAAACCCCATATCTACCAAAAATACAAAAATTAGCCGGGCATGGTGGTGCACACCTGTAATGCCAGCTACTTGGGAGGCTGAGGCAGGAGAATCACTTGAACCCAGGAGGTAGAGGTTCTAGTGAGCCGAGATCGCACCACTGCACTCCAGCCTGAGCAACAGAGTTAGACTCCGTCTAAAAAAAAAAAAAAAAAAAAGAAAAGAAACTATTGAGGGCGTTATTTAATAGGCTGGTTCACAGAGATGTGAATAGGCAAGGTTTGAGGAAGTAATGCAGACTTACTTTCTTCCTGTATTTTCTGAAATGAATATTTTTTTATTTTACTATTTGACCACAAAATGGGTTTTAATGATGATGATTGAGTAGATAAAGTAATTTTCCTGTATTTTACCCCTAGAAGTGTTGCCTTTCTTTAGCCAAAAGGAAATGTGAAGTCCTTTTAAAACAAAATTTTTTGAGGATTTAATTTGTCTTTATTTCTCCCCTGCTTTTTCTCTCCTGATTTTCTCAATCAGCATCGTTAATATAGTGGTCTTCTCCTACAGGGTGTTGATTCTGATGTGGAAACACCATCAAACTTTGGAAAATACCTGGAATCTTTTCTTGCTTTCACAACCCATCCAAGTCAGGTAAACTTTATACACGTAACTTCTCAAAATTTTAGTTAGGTGCACCAGTATCAAGTACTATGTCCTGAAATATTGTAGATCATGTATGAAATGAGACTTCTCAGGCCCTGGGGAACTGTGGTGCATTTCATTAAGAGAATTATTGGCTCTTCCTGAGCCAAAGAATGCACTTGTCTAGGTCAGCAACTTTTCCTTTCAGGTAATATTCTGGTTGTACTCAGTCATATGTAAGGTGTGTCCCAGGTGATTTAGTAGTAAAGTTATAAAGATTTTTAAAAGAAAAGTCTGATTAATTGTGTTATAAAATTAATTTCACTCAGTTCAAAATTGTTCTTCTAATATCACTCTGAGATTCCAGTATTCTTTCTTGCAAAGAAGAAAAAGTGGTAAAATTCAGTCCACACTCCAGGTAATTTCCCTGACCAACAGCCTGTCTTACTAACATGTGGTCCATCATGAGTAATCATTACCGATGCATTGCAGTAGAGACAGCTTCAAAGTATTGTACAGATTTATTTCTAAGAAAAAATGTAGTTGATAACTGCTAAGTAATAATCTGGGTTAGAATTATTTTGGGCATAGAATCTAAATCCTTAGACTGTTGTTTTCTTTTTTTCTCTTTAGTTTCTACGCTCTTCAACTCAGATGACTTGGGGAGCCCTCTTCAGGCATGAAATCCTGTCCCGTGATCCTTTGCTATTAGCAATAATACCAAAATATCTTCGTGCTTCCATGACTAACTTAGTCAAGGTATATAATGGGAATCTAAACATGTGGAATATAGGTGAATACACATAATAAGACTTCGAGACTGGACACAGTGGCTCATGCCTATAATCTCAGCACTATGGAAGGCTGAGGTGGGAGGATCGCTTGAGCCCAGGAGTTGGAGACCAGTCTGTGCAACATGACAAAATCTTGTCTCTACTAAAAATACAAAAAAAATAGCAGGGCATGGTAGTATGCACCTGTAGCTCCAGCTACTCAGGAGGCTAAGGTGGGAGAATTACCTGAGCTTGGGAAGTTGAGTCTGCAATGAGCTGAGACCACACAACTGTGCTCCAGCCTAGGCGATGAGAGTAACACCCTGTCTCGGGGAGAAACAAAAAAAGACTTTTATTGGCATTATTAACAGCCTTTTCTTCATCACTAAAATTCCTTTATTGGACATATTTCCTTATTCCTCAGGAAGAAATCAGTCCTTACTGGTTATTGTAACTGCTCTTCCATATCAGAGTACTTACATATCATAAGTATTGGGCTAGGTGCTAGGGCAAGAGCAGCGACCATACAATGTGATAATTGCTATTTAGGGGTTAAAAGCAGAAGCTTTGGAAGTACACAGGAGGGTTGAGTCGGGAAGAATCCAAGAGGAGGCAATATCTAAGGATTGCTTCTGGAGGCCAAGTGAGAGTTAGGAAGGCAAATGCAGGGAGTGAGAGTGAAAGCAAAGATTGTGTACTACCTCAGTAGAAAGTTGCTCATGAATTCCCTACTAAGAGCTCTTGCAGTTGACAGATTCTTAATTTGTAACGTCAGAGAATAGGGCACATTCAAGGGTCCCCTTATTTTCTTAAGGAATTTGCCTAGCACATAGCACACACTGTGTTCGTATTTTCTGCCATGGTCTTCAATACTTTTTTGAATGAAACATACAAAGTTCTACAAGTTTATTCTCCATGTTCAGTATTTGAGGCAAGTAGTTCTCAATTCTTTCTTCCTTACTGCTTGCTGAATTATCATTTTGGGCCCTAAAAGAATTCAAGAATTTAATTCTCCCTGAAGAACCTGGAGGATGGTATCAACTAAAAGTATTCTCTTTTCTACCACTGAGGAATACTGGAACTGGGAGCAAACTGTGGACCTGTGATAGAACAGAAGTGGTTATTTATCATAAAATACCTCATTCAAACCCTTAACTCTTAAATAAATTAAAAGTGCTTGAACTCCTGAAGCTTAAACACTCTTTCAGTGGGTCCATTTTCATCCTCTACCCCAATTACCTTTCTCTTTCCAGATGGGCTTTCCTTCTAAAACAGACAGCCCTAGCTGTGAATATTCTCGATTTGATTTTGATAGCGATGAGGACTTCAATGCTTTCTTCAACTGTAAGTGATGTTGGCCTTGAATTTCTCTCAACAGTCTCAGAATGGCATCCAATATTATGAATCATAGTGCATGATGTTTGGGGTTCTTATGAAACATCCCCACATCTGGATAGCAGCCTACTTATTAAGCCCTAGTTTCCCATTGCAGAAGAGCACTGGGGCTGTATTCCAGGCATAGTGTTTTGTTTTTTACCACAAACCCCACACACAGCCTTTGGACATTGATGTTTAGGTACACTAATCATATTTAAGATGCTCTTGACTTTTTTTTCAGACTTAGGATTAAATACCATCTTACCTTATGGTTCTTTCTTCCTCCAAAAAAGTGGAAAAATCCATTTTATTCTAATATTCTAATTCTGTTCTGTTTTTGTGTGTGTGTGCCTTATTTCCTTTTTGTTTTTTTACATCTTTGTTGAGACAAAATTCATATACAGTTCACCCACATATAGTATATAGTTTAATGATTTTTAGTATTTTTACAGAGTTGTGCAGCCATCATGACAATCAATTTTAGATTATATTTTCATCACCCCAGAAATAAATCCTGTATCCACTAGGAGTCATCCCCCAATTCCCTCATCTCTCCCAGTCCTGGGCAACCAGTAATCTACTTTCTGTCTCTGGTTTTTTTTGTTTGTTTTTTTCTTTCTTTCTTTATTTTTTAGAGAATTCCTAAGTCTCATTCTGTCTCTGTTTTACCTATTCTGAATGTTTCATATAAATGAAATCACGCATGGTCTTTTGTGATTGCCTTCTTTACTTGTGTAATGTTTTTAAGATTTATCCATGTTACAACATTTATCGGTACTTCATTCCTTTTTTTTTTTTTTTTTGCGACAGAGTCTTGCTCTGTTGCCCAGGCTGGAATTCAATGGCATGATATCAGCTCACTGCAAACTGTGCCTCCTGGGTTCAAGCCTATCAAACGATTCTCCTGCCTCAGCCTCCCAAGTAACTGGGATTACAGGCATGTACCACTATGCCCAGCTAATTTTTTTGTATTTTTAGTAGAGATGGGGTTTCATCATGTTGGCCAGGTTGGTCTAGAACTCCTGACCTCAGCTGATCCACCCACCTCGGCCTCCCAAAATGCTGGATTACAGGCATGAGCCACCACGCCTGGCCTTCATTTCTTTTTATTGCCAATATTTCATTGTATGGATATACCACATTAACTCATTTATTCATCTGTTGATGGACATTTGAGTTATTTCCATTTTGGGCTATTACAAATAATGCTGCTATGAACGTTTACATACAAGGTTTTGTGTAGACATAAGTTTTTCTTTATCTTAGATATATAACTAGGAGTAGAATTGATGGGTAATATGGCAATTGCATGTTTAATATTTTCAGGAAATGCCAGACTATTTTCCACAGTAGCTGCACCATTTTATATTACCACCAACCTGATTTCTTTTTTTAAAATTTTGTTTTTATTTTGAGACATGGTCTCACAATGTTGCCCAGGCAGGAGTGTGATGTCGCAATCATGGCTCACTACAATCTTGATCTCCCTGGGTTCAGCTGATTCTCCCACCTCAGCCTCCCAAGTAGCTGGAACTATAGGTAGATGCCACCACATTTGGGTAATTTTTGTGTTTTTTGGTAAGACACTGGGTCTCACTGTGTTGTCTAGACTGGTTTCAAACTCCTGGGCACAAGCAGTCTGCCCACTTTGGCCTGCTAAAGTGCCAGGATTTCAAGCATGAGCTACCACACCCAGCCCTGATTTCCCTTTAATTCCAACAGAAATGGGAGACTAATTTTAGTTTGCCACTTACAGGATCTAGCTGTTAATACAGCTTCCAGAGATTATTTATTTTTGAAAATTTCTAGATTCATTAATAAAGTTTTATTGAGTGATTATTACATTCAAAGTACAAGTCTGCAAAACATTTCCTTTGAATGCTTTTCCCCTGGAGTAGTAAAGGAATAAACATTAAGCACATATTTTATACCAATTATTGATTCCTGTCCTTCCCTTGGCATTTTCCCTTGGCAGCCTCCCGAGCTCAACAAGGAGAGGTGATGAGGTTGGCATGTCGTTTGGATCCCAAGACTAGCTTCCAGATGGCTGGGGAGTGGCTAAAGTATCAACTATCAACTTCTCTTGATGCTGGTTCTGTGAATTGTAAGTTTTTTTTTTTTTTACTACTGAATGTTAGTGAAATGTTATGACGGTATCAAAACTATGTATAGGAAATGAGTCTGAGCCACACATCAGAACAATATACTAATATTGTTCAAAAATAGCTTTGCTTTTGGCTCACACAAAAAGGATTTAGGGATTTAGCATTCAGTTGTATTTACAATTGACTCTAAAGTTCTCTGACATTTGGTAACTTGAAAGTTTGAGGAGGCCCAAATGTATTGCACCGCGATGAAACTAGTACATGGGACTATGCTGTATGTAAGCAAGAAAAGCAATGGGTAAACCTTAGGCCGGGCCTGGTGGCTCACGTCTGTAATCCCAGCACTTTGGGAGGCTGAGGCTGGGGATCACCTGAGGTCTGGAGTTCAAGACCAGCCTGGCCAACATGGAAAAACTGCATCTATACTAAAAATAAAAAATTATCTGGACGTGGTGCTGGACACCTGTAATCCCAGCTACTCTGGAGGTTGAGGCAGGAGAATCACTTGAACCCAGGAGGCAGAGGTTGCAGTGAGCCAAGATTGCACCATTGCACTCCATCCTGGGAAACAGAGCGAGACTCCTCAAAAAAAGGAAAGTGGCGGGGCATGGTCACTCATGCCTGTAATCCCAGCACTTTGGGAGGCAGAGGCGGGGGGATTATGAGGTCAGGAGTTCAAGACCAGCCTGGCTAAGATGGTGAAACCCCAGCTCTACTAAAAAACATACAAAAATTAGCTGCGTGTGGTGGCAGGCACCTGTAATCCTAGCTACTCAGGAGGCTGAGGCAGAGAATTGCTTGAACCCAGGAGATGGAAGTTGCAGGGAGCCAAGATCCCGCTACTGCACTCCAGCCTGGGCGACAGAGTGAGACTCCATCTCAAAAAGAAAAGCAATTAGTAAATCTTTTTGCTTGTGCCTTGCTATTTGTTTGATATGCTGTGGTAATATTTGTAAACTTGAAGGATGGTACAGTTCTCTAGACATAGCCCTTAGAGTTGTCATGAGGTTATTGGATATGAAGCAGTGTTTTATATATTACATTGTTTCCTACTTGGGAAGATTCTTTATGGTCTCAATTTTAATTACTTAGATTCTCATGGAAAAGATTTTAAAGGGGGAGGAGGGGAGAAACTGATTTGTGTTTATTGAGTGCCTACTAATGGGCTAGGCAATGTTTTTGATGTTCACGTGCGTATTCTCGTTTATTACTCAAAACAGTTTTCCTACAAGGCTCATAGAGGTGAATTCAGACTGCTTATTGTTAGAGGAGGAGGCATGGTAGGAACCTCCACCTACCTTATTGCTTTCATCACACATCATCTTTTCTTTGCCCAAGCTAAGAGGGGTTAGATTACCCCGTTCCTTCAGTCATGAAGTTCTTGGGTGTTCTCTAAGGCTCCATTGTCTCTCTGTGTCTTTTGTGATCCTTCAGTGCTGATAATTGTGTGTGTGTTTTAAAGCTTGTTCTGCAGCCGGAACTGGAGAAGGAAGCCTCTGTTCCATCTTCTCACCTTCATTTGTGCAATGGGAAGCCATGACTCTTTTTTTGGAAAGTGTTATCACCCAGATGTTTCGAACACTAAGAGAAGTAAGTATTTCCCATGCTGACTGCATGATGATTTTGACCTTTTTTTCTTCTCTCTTTCTTTCTTTTTTGAGACATGATCTCTCTCTGTTGCTCAGGTTGAAGTGCAGTGGCACAGTCATAGCTCTCTGTAACCTCCAACTCCTGGGCTCAAGCAATCCTCCTACTTCAGGCTCCTGAGCATCTAGGACTACAGTCACGTGCCATCACGCCTGGCTAATTCATAATAAAAATGGAGTCTGTGTTGCCCAGGCTGATCTCAAACTCCTGGCCTCAAATGATCCTCCTGCCTTGGCCTCCCAAGGTGCTAAGATTACAGGTATGATCCACTATGCCTGGCTAGTTTTGATCTTTTTTAAACTGGTAGTGGAATAGGAAAATCTGTGGATATACATCTTACAGAAAAGGAAACTGAGATTTAGAGAGGCTAAATACCCTACTCAAGTTCAAACAGCTAATAAATGGCAAAGCTGGTACCAAAACTCAGGTCTTTCTAACTCTAAGCCCTACCACATTTAGTATACATTTTAAGTACCACACAGCTTTACAGTACTGTAGGCCACCAGTATAGTGGCCACCTTTAGGTGTGAAAAGGAAGGTATGCACAGAGAGCCTTGACTGTATCAGTAAAATCATGTTTCTTAAAGTGGGCAGATGAGGATTTACTAAATTATAGAGAAATAGACAAAAGATATAATCCAATAAGGTACAGAGGAGAATCTAAAGTAGCTGATACATCAGGTGCGGTGGCTCACGCCTGTAATCCCAGCACTTTGGGAGGCCAAGGCGGGTGGATCACTTGAGTTTAGGAGTTCAAGACCAGCCTGGCCAACATGGTGAAGCCCCATCTCTACTAAAAATACAAAAATTAGCTGGGCATGCTAGTGGTATACATCTGTAATCCCAGCTACTTGGGAGGCTGAGCCATGGGAATCGCTTGAACCCAGGAGGCAGAGGCTGCCGTGAGCCGAGATCACACCACTGCATTCGAGCCTGCATGACAGAGCAAGATTCTGTTTCAAAAAAAAAAAAAGAAGAAGAAAAGGGCCGGGCGTAGTGGCTCACTCCTGTAATCCCAGCACTTTGGGAGGCTAAGGTGGGCAGATCACCTGAGGTTAGGAGTTCAAGAGCAGCCTGTTCAACATGGCGAAACTGTGTCTCTACTAAAAATAGAAAAATGAGCTGAGCCTGGGTGCCTGTAATCCCACCTACTCGGGAGGCTGAGGCGGGAGAACCACTTGAACCCGAGAGGTGGAGGTTGCAGTGAGCTGAGATCATGCCATTGCACTCCAGCCTGAGCAACCAAGAATGAAACTCCATCTCAAAAAAAAGAGAAACAAATATATAAATAAATAAAGTAGCTGATAAATATGAGAAACATTCAGCCTCATTATTAGTTGAAGAAATACAAAATTTAAAAGGTTTTAGGGACTAATAAATATACTGCTGAGAATGTGGTAAGAAGGGCACACACAGCTGAGTATGGTGGTTCACACTTATAATCTCAATACTTTGGGAAGCCGAGGTGGGAGGAATGCTTGAACCCAGGAGTTTGAGACCAGCCTGGACAATATAGTGAGACCTCATCTCTACTGAAAACAAAAAAACTAGCCAGGCATGGTGATATACACCAGTAGTCCTACCTACTTGGGAGGCTGAGGCCACAGGATCACTTGAAGCCAGGAGTTTGAGACCAGCCTGGTTGACATAACACTTCTACAATGTCTCTACAAAAATTTTAAAAAGTATCTTGGCATGGTGGTGCCTGCCTGTAGTCCTGGCTACTTGGGAGGCTAAGGTGGGAGGATCCCTTGAGTTCAGGAGGTTGAGGTTACAGTGAGCGATGATTGTGCCACTGCACTTCAGCCTGGGTGATAGAGTGAGACCCTGTCTCTTCCAAAGAAAAAAAGAAAAGAAAATTTAGCCAAAATGGTTTTCTCTGAGTGGTGGCAGCATGTCAACCTCCGTTTTATGTCTTTATTACAGGAAATTCCTGTTAATGATGGAATAGAGCTGTTGCAGATGGTTCTGAACTTTGATACCAAGGATCCCCTCATCCTGTCCTGTGTCCTTACTAATGTCTCTGCACTCTTTCCATTTGTCACCTACAGACCAGAGTTCCTGCCCCAGGTCTTCTCTAAGGTAAAGTCCATCTCCTTTGTAAATTTTATTTTGACATTTCTAAGTTAATTTTTATTTTACTTTTTGGAGACAGGATCTTGCTATATTGCCCAGGCTGGACTCACTCCTGGTCTCAAGGGATCCTCACACCTCAGCCTTCTTGAGTAGCTGAGACTACAAGCATGCATCAGTCACCACGCCTGGCCTAAGCTAATTATTTTTTTAACCGTCTTTGAAATTATGTGAGGCAAACTAATAAACATAGTTATTTATTAAATACCTACTTAGTACTTACTGTGGATTAGGCAGCATGCTAGTGCCTCACTCTTTAGGAACACTCTGGGAAGAAAGCACAAAAACAGATATTGTTACCTATATGGCATTGCAGTGAAGACTTCTACACTGGGAAATGGGAAAGAATACTTAAAGGAGAGTATTAGAGTGTGCTCTCAGCCTGGGAGGGGATTTATGAGAGGAAGGAACGATACGGGTACTTTTCAGGTTTCTAGTTCAGTTGACTGTGGGTGATAGAGCCACTACCTGAGTGAGAATACTGGATCAGGAAGGAGAACAGGAGTAAAGAGAAAGCAGGGAGTATTTTGGAATACTGTGTTTGAAGTATATGTAGAGCATCTTTATGGAGACATCTCACAATAAATTGGCTATTTGAGGTTGAAGATCTAGACTCTAGAAAGTAACAAGATAAAATAGAAGCATCATCATCATAGAAGTCCCAAGACCAAAAGTTGATACTTAAGTGATTATGTAGAGTTAGGAGACATATGAGTCAAGCAAGGAACCTAGTGAATCACTATCATTCGAGGAATAGAGAAAAAAATGAGAAGCCCCCAAAGAAGAAAAAAGAGCCAGAGAAATGAAAATGTTGTGTCACAAGACCAGTAGAACTTCAGAAAAGTGGGCTTATTTGTTGCAAATTCCTTATGAGTTGGCAAATGTCCAGTGAGTTTCTTGACTACACTGTTGTCTTGAGTTTAATTCCATAATAGTGGTCAAGGAAGAAGCCATATTTCATTGGGATGAGGCGTAAATGGGAAGGAATGAAATGGAATCAGTGGGATAGATCACACAACTTTTGATAACAGGAAGAGAGAAGTGTTTCCATAGCCAAGTGTTTGGGTGATGGCGTGAATCGTTCTGGGATCCTATTGTGAAATGTTTTGATGGTAAAATTGTGATTCTGAAGCCTCTTGTGGAGGTATCTGAGAAAATGGACAACATGAATAAGTTCATGCGTATAGTCCCAGCTACTCAGAAGGCTAAAGCGAGAGAATCACTTGAGCCCAGGAATTCAAGTCTAGTCTGGGCAACATAGCAAGATCTCATCTCTAAAACAAACAAAAACATGAGTGACCTTTTTTCCTCCTCTCCCTTAGCTATTTTCATCTGTCACTTTTGAAACTGTTGAAGAAAGTAAGGTAAGACTATTAATTAAACTAACAGATTCTAACTTCTTGAGAACAAAAATGAATACCTGATACCCAGTTTATATTTTTATATAAGTGGGAGGGGGTAGTAAGGGCAGTAGATTATTATATGATATGATGTTTTGCCCTAGAGACACGCTAGGGCATACAGGAAACATATGGATTATTGGTGGCTATAAATATTACTCTTATGGTTGTGAAAAATCATTGTGAACTTGCCCCTAATTGAGATATTTACATGATTCTATGCAGCATCTATAAATTAAAGTAGCTCCAAGTTTGTTGAATGTCTCTTTCCAGGCCCCCAGAACCCGAGCAGTGAGGAATGTAAGGAGACATGCTTGTTCCTCCATCATCAAGATGTGTCGTGACTACCCTCAGCTTGTGCTGGTAAGCTGCTGAAAGAGCCAAGTTTGGTTATATTTGTGTATAAATCCAGACTTCAGTGTACCTCGCATAAAGAAAAAACTAGTAGCTATAGCTTTTACATCAAATAAGCATTCTTGGCTGGGCATGGTGTGTCATGCCTATAATCCCAGCACTCTGGGAGGCTGAGGCAGGGAGATCACCTGAGGTCAGGAGTTTGAGATCAGTCTGGCCAACATGGTGAAGCCCCGTCTCTACTAGAAGTACAAAAAATTAGCTGAGCATGGTGGTGCACACCTGTAATCTCAGCTCCATAGGAAACGGAGGTTGTAGTGAACCAAGATTGCACCATTGCTCCAGCCTGGGCAACAAGAGTGAAACTGCATCTCAAAAATAAATCAGCATTCTTGAATTGGTGTTTTCTTAGTGAACTTAGTAGTATAGTTAGAAATGTGATGGCAAATATAACCTCTTCAAAATACAGATAGTTTACCCTTACAATTCTACAACTCTTTACTATGTGATGACCTTAATTACTACTGCCAAATGATGTGCCAAATGATCTTGAGAAAAGCAGATGCAAATCACAAACCGTTTTGGGGCATGGGATGATAAGAAATTTAACATTACTCCAGATTACAAATTAACCAGAAATTTCTTCTCTGAATGCACAGTAGTTGTCTCCCTATATATATAACAAGCTGATCTTTTCACAGTTGAAGTATGGGAAAGTGCAGTTATCCAAATATTCAAGATAAGAGCTATCTTCTGCCTAAATTGCCTTGCTTATTTAGGCAAAACAAGGATGTATAACAGAATTACCAAGTAATAGCCTTATAGGCCTGACTTTCCTGAGACTGCTTTGGTTTTCTTCTTTCTTCCTTGAGTGAGCCACCTCTCCTTGAAAATCAGACCTTTGCCACGTCTGGCTTTTTTTCTTTTTGATCTGTAGCCCAATTTTGACATGCTTTATAACCATGTGAAGCAACTCCTCTCCAATGAGCTACTCCTGACACAAATGGAGAAGTGTGCCCTCATGGAAGCACTGGTTCTCATTAGCAACCAATTCAAGAACTATGAGCGTCAGAAAGTGTTCCTAGAGGAGCTGATGGCACCAGTGGCCAGCATCTGGCTTTCTCAAGACATGCACAGGTAAAGGAGATCCTTTGCCCTCTCACTACATGCACCCATTTTGGTTTAAGAGCTTGGCCCAGGGTGGGAATAGGGGTTAAGGATATTGAAGTGTGATGGCATTATCCATGATACTTGAAGTTCTCTGAAAGAAGTCTTTTGTAATTTAATCTCTGGTTAGATTAGATTATGGGTGGGGAGGGCACAGAGTGAGACTCCTTTGGTTGTCTGCATTGCAGCACCAGCACATTGGAGAAATGAGAACAGCTAGGAAGGGCCATACAATCACACAGACACTTATCTGCGCTCACACAGTAGAAAAATTATTTTCTTTATATTTTCAAGATTATATTCTTGTTCAATTCTTAAATTGTTACTAATAACATTTGAGAATGGGAGGGAAGTTTAAACCTTCAAATGACAGCTGACAATTAGTATGATTATACTCCTCTCACTATAAAACTGCTCTTAAGGGCCAAATAATCATAACCATTAACTCATGTGGAAGAAACTGTCCTTGTTTAAAATCATGATATAACTTGTTTTTTCCCCTCCAACCTTCAGAGTGCTATCAGATGTTGATGCTTTCATTGCATATGTGGGTACAGATCAGAAGAGCTGTGACCCAGGCCTGGAAGATCCCTGTGGCTTAAACCGTGCACGAGTAAGACTTTCTTGGGAATGGGAAGTGGCATTGGCCATGGGTAGGAGTAGAGTGTTGTCTGTTGTCAAGTTTCTCATAGATTTGTTTATTCTATACTGGTGAGAAACCTGGGAGTCTCTACTTCCCTAAGCTTCTCCTTTCTTTTCTTCTTTAGTCTTGAATTCTTGAGTTAGTTCCCACAGCAGAGCAGATGGTCTTTTCTATGAAGTCATTATTTTGGCTTTAAGGATCTCTAAATAGCTCTGAAGACTGAAGGTGTAATGAGGAAGTAGGTCAGAACTTGGTCAGCAGGGTGAGTCCTCCCTGCCATTGCTCTCTGGCATGAAAAGTCTTAAGTGATGGCTTAACTTGCAAACCTGAGATTTTTCAGTGCTTTGCTATTTAAATAAGCAATGTTCCTGGCTCCATTATGACACAAGTCCCATTATTTAACCTGGCAAGTAGTAGGTTGATTGAGAGTACCATGAGGGGGGATTAGAACACTAGTTGTGAAGGCCCAAGCTGGAGGGTGCAGGATCAACTCAAAGCAAATGAAATGATGGCACTTTAAACGCTTCGTTTTGGATCGTATCTAAGACACCTTCTAATCAGGGTCTTGTGGGTGGGTCACTGCAACTCCTAGAAAGACAGATTGCTGAAAGGGAAGTTTCTGGAGCCTACCACTGGCCCTGAAAATGGCAGTGAGAGGATCCCTCTTGGACTTCACCTTACAAGAAGGAATGGGGGACTATGGCGGAGCAAAGAATTATTTCATTCTCTCTGGCTTCTGTATCACGTTTGCCAGAGCCTTGAATATATCTAACAGTACTTTGTGTTTTCTTTCTCTTTTATATTTATCTGTCATTCTTGTTTTTCTATAGATGAGCTTTTGTGTATATAGCATTCTGGGTGTTGTGAAACGAACTTCCTGGCCCACCGACCTGGAAGAGGCCAAAGCTGGGGGATTTGTGGTGGGTTATACGTCCAGTGGAAATCCAATCTTCCGTAACCCCTGCACAGAGCAGATTCTGAAACTTCTTGACAATTTGCTTGCCCTTATAAGGTGAGTCAGAATAATGGCTTTTCTCTGTTGTTTTTTACTTCTTTACCTTAAAAATTACAAAAGTTTCGTCTTATATACCTTCATATCTTAGTAGTGTTAATGAGGCATTGATTTAAGTCTTGATTCTTTCTAGAGAATGTCTGTTTTTAAAAAATAACCTCAGCTCTCACTTGCATAAATCTTAATTTCCATGTGAACCCAAGGGGGCTAATCCCAAAAGGGCTTTTCTCATTTTGAGCCTCCTCTTTGTTACTCTTCCATTTCTTTATAATTCATCCCTATTTTTACTTGTTTTATTTGGTCTGTAAAGGAATTGCTCATTGGGAGCAGGGCAGTTGCCTTCTGTAATGGTGCTTCTCATTGCCCAGTTGAGACTGTTTTTACTGGATGTGTTCATATGAGCTAATCTGAATTTATCAATAACATCTGAGCTCAAATGGACAAAACAACTGCTGGCTGAACATGCTAAACAAAGGAATTATACATTTTTCACCTCAGTTTGTTAGGTCCTTGGTTCTCAAAGCTGAGTACTAAGACCAGTAGCATTAGCATCACCTGAGAGCTTATTTAAAAGGCAGAATCAAGGCCCCACCCTAGACATATTAAATCAAAATCTGCATTTTTTTTTTTAGAAAAAGAAAAGGAGAAAGAAAGAAACAGCAAAAGAAAGAAAAAAAAGAATGAAAGAGAGAAAGAAAGAGGGAGAGAGAATGGGTTTCTTGTTTTATTGCCCAGGCTAGAATACAGTCTAAAAATGGGTATTAAAAACCTCTTTTATGCCAATAATTGTGCTTAACAATGGAGACAGGAAGGAATAGGGGATGAAAATAACAAATAAGCAGACAACCAATATTTTA
>CAUYQU010026829.1:0-20957 GCA_963574635.1 Cheracebus regulus | reverse complement strand
AGTTGTCCATTCTCGTTAGCATTTCATTAAATCTTCTTTCAAGGTTCTTAGTTTCTTTGCATTGGGTTAGAACATGTTCTTTTAGCTCACAGAAGTTTCTTATTATCCACCTTCTGAAGCCTGATTCTGACAGATCTTCACACTCATTATTCGTCAGGTCTTGTTCCCTTGCTAATGAGGAGGTGCGATCCCCTGTAGGAGGAGAGGCATTCTGATTTCGGGTGTTCTCAGCCTTTTTGCCCTGGTTTCTTCCCATTTTTGTGGATTTATCCACCTGTCATCTTTGTAATTGCCGACTTTCACATTGGGTCTCTGAGTGGACGTCTGGCTTGTTGGTGATGAAGTTTTTTCTGTTTCTTAGTTTTCCTTAGTGGACGCTCCTTCCCCACAGAGCTAGTTCTTCCTGGGTTCGGCTGTGCTTGCTGTGAAACTCTCAGTCCTCAGCACTTTCAGTTGCTGTTCTCCTTGTGGGAATGGGACCAGCCGAACCCGACTAATAGGGCACCCAGTCCCGTACACTCTGCACTGAGGAGTGCTGCACTGGGGCGCTGGCAAAACAGCCGCGCCGGCCAAAAGAGTCGCGCTGGCGACGCGTGTGGCTCCTCTGCCGGGAATCTACCAGTTTGTGGGCAACAAAAATTCGTCTGAAATTGCGGCGTCCACTTTGCTCTCTGCGCTTTCATGGGGAGCTACAATCCTGAGCTGCTGCTAAGCGGCCATCTTGGATCTCTCTCCGCCCGGTGATGAAGTTTTTCTGTTTCTTAGTTTTCCTTTGGCGGATGCCCGTTCCCCACAGAGCTGGACCTTCCTGGGTTCGGCTGTGCTTGCTGTGGAACTCTCAGTCCTCAGCGCCTCCAATTGCTGTTCTCCTTGTGGGGATGGGACCAGCCGAGCCTGACTAAAAGGGCACCCAGTTCCGTATACTCCGCACTGAGAACCGCTGCGCCGGGGCGCTGGCAAAACAGCTGCGCTGGCCAAAAGAGTTGCACTGGTTACCAGTGGGGCTCTTCCGCTGGGAATCTCCCAGTCTGTGGGCAACAAAAATTCGTCTGAAAGTGCGGCGTCCACTCGCTCTCTGCGCTTTCCCTGGGAGCTACAATCCTGAGCTGTTGCTAATCGGCCATCTTGGATCTCTCCAAGTTTATATATTTTTGATTCACATGGCGTCGGTATGGGATACTGCTGAAGAGATTGTTGAAATCCCAGAGTTTTAACCAAATTGTCATTATTTAATAGAGCATTATTAATTTTAGAAGTAGAGATAACATAGAATTATGTGACTATTGAGCAGTTGTTTTGAAATCATGGCAGAAGATGTTAAGTTTTATTTGTTAAATTATACATTCCTTTGAATAGTATTTATTTTGAATCTGTTAATTTGTGAATAAAGAATAATATTGAATATTTACTTACCATGCTGGTTTTCAAGGCCTTTATGATAAAAAATTTGGGGGTGAGGCATAGAACAACAACTTTCCTAAGATTTTGAATGGCTTATTATAGAATAAACTCAATCATGATTATTATATGGCATCTAGAATTCCTGTAAAAATTCAGATTTTGTTATATATTAGTAATATAATACCGTCTATTCTGTAAGGAAAGACTGTATTCTGAATATCCATAGGATGCGTAGTGACATGGTAGGTGCAACAGAGGCTTATGAAACCCTAGTATGACATAGATCTTTCCTTATGACGCTAACCAGTTTAGGCATGATAAAGTGTTCAGTGTTAATATAATCTGCTTTAATTGCGTAAGTTTTTAATCTGTTAATTTCTTCCCTTCCCTCCTGTACTTTAAGGGAGGTAGAATAGAAAATTTGTAAAAATAAAATTTTTATTTAACAAAATTATTCATGTATGTATTTAACAAATCAAATATTCTACATGGCTTGTAGAAAACAGTCTTTTGGCCTTCCTCCCCAACCTCCCAACTTCCCACTCCCTAAACAACTTCTCTCAGCTATTTTAATGTATTTAAAAATGTTATCTCTATATATCTAAATAGCATGCTAAATGTTACTTCTTGGTTTTTTGGTTGTAGGCATCACCTATTGACTTTCTGGAAGATGAGGTTCTTCTCTTTTTCAATTCCTCCTCCCACCCTGTTGTGTATAAACACATTTCCCTTGAATCCTTTAAATAAAATCACTGTAATTTTAGTTAGATCATTTTTGGTGTGTGTTTTTATTTTTTTGACTACATGAAAACTATTCATAGTTAAGCCAAATAGTTGGTTATAGTTGCTTTCTTTTCTTGTGTAACATTTTATTTTCCCTGTAGTTAATGACTGCCTTTCTAAAAAAATTGAGATAATGGTAAATTCACATGCAGTTCTAAGAAATAATACAGAGAGATCCCCTGCACTTTTTGCCTAGTTTCCTCTGTAAAATTTTGCAAAACTGTAGTATAATATTACAATAAGGACATGGACATTGGTACAGTCCATCTTACTGAGATTTCCTGTTTTATTTTTTTGTGACAGAGTCTCGCTTTGTTGCCCAGGCTGGAGTGCAATGGCACTATCTCGGCTCACTGCAACCTGCACCTCCTGGGTTCAAGTGATTCTCCTGCCTCAGCCTCCTGAGTAGCTGGGACCACAGGCGTGTACCACCATGCTCGGCTGATTTTTGTATTTTTGGTAGAGATGGGATTTCACCATGTTGGCCAGGCTGGTCTCGAGCTCCTGACCTCAGATGATCCACCTGCCTTGGCCTCCCAAAATGCTGGGATTACAGGTGTGAGCCACTGCACCTGGCCTTCCTCAGTTTTAATTGTATATGTGTGTGTATGTTTATGTATATTAAGTTCTATTCAGTTTTATTACCTGTGTAGGTTACCTATCTAGTTTTATTACCTGTGTACATGGTAGGTTTTCGCCACCATAGTCAATATTCTGAACATTTCTAAAACCGCAAAAGATACATCTTGCCCTTTTGTAACCACACCTTTCCCTTTGTCCTTCACATCCCATGGCTAACTCATGGCAGCCATTAATTTGTTCTCTGTTCGTCATTTCAAGAACGTTACAGAGATGGAATTATATTGTATGGAACCTTTGGGGATTGGCTTTTTTTGTTCGTCATATTCCCTGGAGACTTATCTAGGTTATACTTATCAATAGTTTGTTCCTTTATAATGCTGAGTAGTTTGCCATCCAGTAGTGGATGTACCACCGTTGGTTTGACTATTCACCTATTGAAAGACATCTGGGTCACTTTTGGTTTGGGGCTATTATGAGTAAGGCTGTTAGAAACATTAGGGTACACATTTTTGTGTGAACATAAGTTTTCATTTTTCTGGGATACATGTCCAGGAACGCAGTTGTTTTCCATAGTGGCTATACTAATTCACATTCCCACCAACAGTGTATGAGAGTTCCTGTTTCTTGACATCCTTGCCAGCATTTGTTATTGCCTGTCTTTTGGATATAAAACATTTTAACAGGGGTGAGATGATACCTCATTGTAGTTTTTATTTGCATTTCTTTGATGATCAGTGATGTTGAGCCCCTTTTTATATACCTGTTTTCCATTTGTATATCTTTTTTTTTTTCATTTGAATGCAAACAGCTCTGGGCATGGATATATCTTCTTTTGAGAAATTTCTAAGATCTTTTGTTCAGTTTTTAATTGAATTTTTTTCTTTTATTATTATTTTTTTTACTATAGAGTTGTTTGAGCTCCTTATATATTCTAGTTATTAATCCCTTGTCAGATGGATAGTTTGCAAGTATTTTCTCCCATTCTGTAGGTTCTTTACTTTGTTGATTGTTTTCTTTCCTGTACAGAAGCTTTTTAACTTGAAGTGGTCCTGTTTTTCTGTTTTTGCTTTGGTTACTTTTGCTTTTAGTCAAAAGCAAATTCACTCAAGGGATATTACTCAAGAAAGCTTTGCTTAGACCAGTGTCTTGGAGAGTTTCCCCAGGATTTATTTTAGTGTCTTATTTTAGTAGTTTCATGTCTTAGATTTATGTTTTTAGTTGATTTTTATTTGATTTTTGTATATGGCAAGAAATACAGGGGTTTAGTTTCATTCTTTTGTGTCTGGATACTCAGTTTGCCCAGCATTGTTTATTGAAGGTACTGTCCCTACCCCCAGTGTGTGTTCTTGGCACCTTTGTAGAAGATGAGTTCACTGTAGATGCATGGATTTATTTCTGGATTCTCTGTTCTGTTCCATTGGTCTGTATGTCTGGTTTTCTACCAGTATCATGTCAGTATACTTTGAAGTCAGGTAATGATATTCCTCCAGTTTTGATCTTTTTGCTCAAGATGACTTTTGCTATTCTAGATCTTTTGTGATTCCATATAAACTTTAGAATTATCTTTTCTATTTCCATGAAGAATATCATTGGTATTTTGATAGAGATTACATTGAATCTATAGATTGCGGCCAGGTGCGGTGGCTCATGCCTGTAATCCCAGCACTTTGGGAGGCCGAGGTGGATCACGAGGTCAAGAGATCGAGACCATCCTGGCCAACACGGTGAAACCCCGTCTCTACTAAAAATACAAAAAAATTAGCCGGCGTGGTGGCACGCGCCTATGGTCCCAGCTACTAGGGAGGCTGAGGCGTAAGAATCGCTTGAACCCAGGAGGCGGAGGTTGCTGTGAACCGAGATTGCGCCACTACACTCCAGCCTGGTGGCAGAGCAAGACTCTGTCTCAAAAAAAAAAAAAATCTATAGATTGCTTTGAGTAATATGGACGGTTTGACAATACTGATTTTTCCAACCCTTCCATTTTGTGTGTGTGTACTTCTTCGTTTTCTTGCATCAGTGTTTTATAGTTTTCTTTGTAGAGATCTTTCACTTCTTTGGTTAAGTTGATTCCTAGGAATTTAATTTGTAGCTGTCATACATGAGATTACTTTCTTCTTTTTCAGGTTGTTTGCTGCTGACATAGGAATGCCACTGATTTTTGTATGTTGATGTCATATCTTGCAACTTACCTATTTACCAGTTCTAATAGTTTCTTGATGGAGTGTAGGTTTTTCCAAATACAAGATCTTACCATCTGCAGACAAGAATAATTTGACATCTTTCTAGTTTGAATGCCCTTTTTTCTTTCTTTTGTCTGATTGCTCTAGGACTTCCAGTATTTAATAATGGTGTTAACAGGGTATTTTGAAGAGGAAAATTTAATTTTGAAGCCAAATTGATCAGTTTTTTGCATTATGGATCATGCTTTTGGTATCAGGAACTCTTGGTCTAGTCCATGATCCTGTAGATTTTCTCATATCTTTTTTTCTAAAAGTTTCATAGTTTTGTGTTTTACATTTAAGTTTATGATCTCTTTTGAGTTAATATTTGCATAAGATATGAGGCTTAGGTCAAGGTTTACTTTTTTTTTTTTTTTTTTTTTTGCCTGTGAATGTCCAGTACTAGCATTGCTTATTGAAAAGGTTGTCCTTCCTGCATGAATTTGGTTTTGCATCTGTCTCAAAAATCAGTTGGGCATATTTGTGTGGACCCACTTCTGGACTTTATATTCATTCCAATGATCTGTGTGTCTCTGCTAATCTCTCTGCTAATACCACACTGTCTCGATTACTGTAGCTGTAAGTCTTAATACCAAGTAGAATAAATAATTCCTCTCACTTTATTTTTCTTTGTCAAGATTGTGTTAGCTATTCTGTTCCTTTGCCTTTCCATATAAATTTTAGAATAAACTTGTCTATGTCTACAAAAAAACCTTGCTGGGATTTTGATTGGAGTTGCTTTAAACTGATAGATCAATTTGGGCAGAATTGTTATCTTTACTGTGTTTATTGAGTCTTCCAATCCATAAACACAGTATTATCCCCACACTTACTAAGGTCTTTGATTTCTTTCTTTAGAATTTTGTACAGTACAGTATAGGGCTTTTGTGCATATTTTGGTAAGCATATAACTATTTCATTTTCTTTGGCATAATTGTAAATGACATGTTTTTGAGTTTACACATGTTCAGATAGAAACGCAATTGGTTTTTGTGTGTTAATTATGTATCTTGCAATCTTGCTGAACTCACTTATTAGTTCCAGGGGATTTTTGGGAAATTGCTTGGGATTTTCTTCATAGACAGTCAGGTTTTCTGCACGTAGAGACAGTTTTATTTATTTATTTATTTATTATTTTGACACAGAGTCTCACTCTGTCACCCAGGCGGGAGTGCAGTGGTGCCATCTAGGTTCACTGCAACTTGCATCTCCTGGGTTCAAGTGATTCTCCTGCTTCAGCCACCTGAGTAGCTGGGATTACAGGTGTGTGCCACCATGCCCAGCTGATTTTTGTATTTTTAATAGAGATGGTGTTACACCACGTTGGCCAGGCTGGTCCTGAACTCCTGACCTCAGGTCATCTACTTGCCTTGGCTTCCCAGAGTGCTGGGATTATAGGCATGAGCCACCATGCCAGGCTTTTGTTTTTTTCTTTCCAGTTTGTATGTCTTTTATATCTGTTTCTTGCCTTACTACAGCTTTATTAAAGTTTTCTTGTAACTTACTAATTCATTACCAAAGTCTCTTTCAGCTTTGTAAATATCCTCTTAATATGTAGTCAGTACCTTTCATGTCCTTGATTATGTCTTGGAGGAGTCTTTTAAGGAGGCTTTTGTGCTCTTTTGCCTGAATTGGTTAGACCTAGGTTTGACCACAGTTGTTTGGAATGTCTCCTCATCATCATCCTGGGGATTCCTTTATGTGGGTCTCATATCTGTCTTTTCTGATAACTGTTCTATCACTTTGATGGAGCACAACCCTGACAGTTTCCTGAGAAAAAGGGTGCATGGGATATGTGTTGCCGCCTTGCATATTTGAATATGACTTGAGTCTTTGAGTCTGTCTGATTATGCAATTGACAGTTTAGCTGACAATCTAGATGAGACATCATTTTTCCTTAGAATTTTGAAAGCATTGCTTTGTTGTCTTCTAGCTTTGTTTTGAAGTTTAGTACTATTTTGATTATTGATTCTTTATATGAAACTTGTTTTGATTTTTCTCTCTAGAAACTTATAGAATCTACTTTGTCCTTAGTGTTCTAAAATCCTATGATTAATATGTCTTGGTTTGGATTTATTTTATCCATTTGGCTGGATAATAGTATTGAGACCCTATCAATCTGGAATTTCATGTAATAGGAACTTATGAGAAATATTCATAAATTATTACTTTCATGATTTCCTTTTCTGACTTTCTCTGTTTTATTTTTTACCCTAACCTCTATTATTTGAATATTAGACCTATTCACACTAGCCCTTTACTTTTCCTACTTTTTCTCATTTCTTCATTTATCTTTATACTTTGAGGGAGACTTCTTCAGTATTATCTTCTAAATCTTCTTATGAGTTTGCATGTCTCTATCATAGTATTAATTTCCAAGAGTTTTTTTTTCTCCTTGTCTCTTTCAAAAAATAGTATCCTGTTCTCATTTCAGGGATGCAATCAGTATGTTCTCTCTCTAACAGTATTAAATATAGTTTTTTCTTGAATATTCATAGTTTTTCCCCCCTACCTTTTGCTTTAAAAAAATTGTATTTTGTGCTTCAAATTAGATGGATTTAGCATATGTTTGATGGGAGTGGAAAAAGCTATTTGAAGGCTGTCAGCATGAGTGAGGTTTGTTCATTGGGGGCTTCAGTGTAGGCTGATCTCCTTGGGCATTTGCCTCTTGGACTTCTCCAGTGTTGATTTCTTTAGGCATTTACTCTTGAGCTGGTCAGATTTCTCCGAGAAGACTCTTCCAACTGCCTGGTAGATGTTAACAGTCTGGGTGCTGGATATAGAAGACTGCTTTGTAAAATCAATATTCAGTGTTTGAACTTGCACTAATCTCCCCTTTTTAGTATGGTATTCTTGGTTCAGTGTGCCTGGTGTCTCTTACCTAGAGACTGTTTTCAAGCCTCTTGCATTCTATCTCATTGAGGAGGGGCTGTTAGTGGCCTTGCACAGTTGGGGAGGGATAGAGATATGAGGCTCTAAATCTTATTAAATAAACTTTCAACCTCTTTTCAAGAGGTGCATGGTACTTACTATTGATTCTTGATCCTTTTGGGAGTCCTATGATCTGAATCACATTTTTGAGGGGCTTTGTCTAATACTGGGGTAGCATTCTTACAAGTCAACAAGTGTAATCTGACAAGATAAAAACATCATCTACTTTCTTTGCTTCCAAAACTTGTTGTTGTCTTTTCTGTATCTTTATGGATTCTTTAAGGAAATACTCTTTCCTGTTATTTCAGTGGGGTTTAGAGAAGAAGAGGCTGATGCGTATATTAAACTTCCATTTTAAAACAGGGATTTCATGATTTTCTTTTTAAAGAAAAAAATCTTGTGAAAAAAAATCATCGATAGCATAGTCCAGAGTTTTAACATTGATTATCTTTGAGTGGTAAACTTACAGGTGTTTTATGTATATTTTTATCCTCCCTTTTTTTTTTATTTATGTAAGATACATGTGTTACTTGTAAAATACAGGAAGTAAGGAATATAGCATTGCTATGTTAACTACTTTTTAACTTATGTTTGATGCTGAGAAAAGAAAAATACCTAACACCTTTTCTCCAGAGAGAAGCTATGCATAGAGTCCAGGATTATCTAAGAAGCAGAGTATTTGATGATTGTGAGCTGGGCATACTTATTATTTTGAACCATTGTGAGTTAATTTAAAACAGTTTTTCTTTTTTTGAGGCAGGGTCTCACTCTGTCACCCAGGTAGGAGTGCAGTGGCATAATCGTAGCTCGTTACAGCCCTAAACTTATGGGTTCAAGGGATCCTCCCACCTTAGCCTCTCGAGAAGCTAGGACCATAGGCATATGTTACCATGCCCAGCTAATTAAAAAATTTTTTTTTTGTAGAGACAGGTCTCACTACATTGACCAGGCTGATCTTGAACTCTTTGCTTCAAGCAATTCTCCTGCCTCAACTTCCTAAAGTGCTGGAATTACAAACATGAGTCACTACTTCCAGCCCCATTGAGTTCTTGATTTTGAAATATGTAATAGTGTAATCTGCATCTTGATACAGAAATTTTCCTCATGTAAAACCTAGTTTCAGCTACTTAAGAGACTGAGGCAGGAGGATCACTGGAGCCCAGGAATTTGAGTCCAATCTAAACAACATAGCAAGACCCCAACTCTAAAAAAACCCAAACCCATAAATTTAAAAAAATTTAAAAAAGGGAAAAATTACATGGACTTAAAATAACTTTAGTTTTATACAATTACATGGACTTAAAATACCTTTAGATTTACATGAGCAAATGATGCTCAGCGGGGAAATAACATTATTTATCTGCTGTTTTTATATAAAACACTCTTACACAAATGTTAAGTAACGAAATGGCTTCACAGATACACTGGCTGGCTGTGAATGGGCGGACAGAACTACTCCATGACCTTGTGCAGCATGTCAGTGATGTTGATGTTGAGGATGCCATGGGGCAGACAGCACTGCATGTTGCCTGCCAGAACGGTCACAAGACGGTAAGTTCAGCCATGAGGACTTTAAGCTGCATGTGTTGGTTTTTAAAAATTGAATTCATGCAAAGTTTTTTACTGTGCATATTTGGGAACATGAAACATTATAGCAAAATCTTATTTTCTGCATTATGTGGACTTTTTATTTTTTGAGACGGGGTCTCACTTTATCGCCCTGGAGTGCAGCAGTGGAATCCTAGCTCACTGCAGCCTTAAACTCTTAGGCTCAAGCAGTCCTCCAACCTCCGTCTCCCGCGTAGCTGTGATTACATGTGTGAACCCCTGCACCTGGCCCATATGGACTTCTGGTTAATACATTCTATTATTAATATGTTCTATGCTTCTGATAATGGGTAGAGGAAATAGAAAATAGTGCTTTTGGGCTGGGAGCAGTTGCTCACACCTCTAATTCCAGCACTTTGGGAGGCTGAGGCAGGTGAATCACTTGAGCTCAGGAGTTCAGCCTGGGCAACATGGCAAAACCCTGTCTCTACTGAAAATACAAAAAAATTTAGTTGGATATGGTGGCATGTGCCCATGATCCCAGCTATTCCGGAGGCTGAAGTGGGAGAATTGCTTGAGTTTAGGAGTCAGCGATTGCAGTGAGCTGAGATTGTGCCACTATACTCCAACCTGGGTGACAGAGTGAGATCCTGTCTCAAAAAAAAAAAAAAAAAAAAAAAAGGAAAATAGTGCTTTTATATCTATTCAGAATATTTATAATTTGCATTTTGATTTTATTTTTGATTCATAGGCTTTAATAGCTGAATATACTAAATTTTTAAATGTAGTATATTTACATTTAATTTTAACATTTATAATGTTTATTCTGTTCTCAGTTTTGGCAAATAAAACTTCATATTTTATTTTATCTTTTGCCCTTAAGCCCAGTTTTGGGGTTTAGATAGTGAGGAAAGTGAGCAGTGACACTGGTTGAATAGTATGAGTCAGATTATCCTATTTTTCTACTTTCATTGTATATGGTACAAGTAACAGTTCTTTCCTTTCCTTTTCTGTTTTTTTTCTTTTCTTTGCATTACTTCTTTCTTTTCTTTCTTTCTTTTTTTTTCTGAGATGGAATATTGCTCTGTCACACAGGCTAGAGTGCAGTGGCACGATCTCAGCTTACCACAACCTCTGCCTCCTGGGTTCAAGTGATTCTTGTGCCTCAGCCTCCTAAGTAGCTGGGATTACAGGTGTGTGCCACCACACCCAGCTAATTTTCATATTTTTAGTAGAGATGGGGTTTTGCCATGCTAGCCAGGCTGGTCTTGAACTCCTGGCTTCAAGCAATCTGCCTGCCTTGACTTCCCAAAATGCTGGGATTACAGGTGTGAGCTACTGTGCTTGGCTATTTTATTTCTTTCTCTAGGTTTCTAAAATCATGCATTTGTTTTATGACAATGCTTTCCTGTTATTCCTATGTCCAGATATTTGGCTTTTGAAATTGCTATTTCTCTCTCATTAGGAGACTTAACTGCCTTATATAAAGATTGAGAGGTTAAGATTTTAGACTGAATTACTGCTTTGCTATAATTTTCTACCCTGTTTATATTTTTCAGTTTTTTTTTTTTTTGACATTTAACATTATTGATAATAGAATGTACAGGTGTGTGCCAGTAGTCTCAGCTACTTGGAAGGCTGAGGTGGAGAGGATCCCTTTATCCCAGAAGTTGTGGGTTGTAGTGTGCTATGCTGGTTGGATGTCCAAACTAAGTTTGAGATTGTTGTATCCAAGCGAGTTAGAAGGAAAGCGCCATTCTCTGAGTTCCAAATTAAGAGTCCTTTATTAATTAGCTGGTGACTGAGAGATGAGAGACGGCTAATGCTCAAAATTCTCTCGGCTGGAGGAGGGTGCTTGATTTCCTTTATACCTTGATTTAGGTAGGGGAGGGGGAGCTTAGCTGAAGCAGAATTTACAGAAGGGAACAAGCAATTTAGATAAGGAAGCTGGTAACCAGGGGGCAGGAGATTCCCAGGATTGTTGGTTGCTAAGGGTATTTCCATATAATCATCAAGGTGGGGTAGCAGGGGTAACTTTTCATACAATCAGCAAGGAAGGTGTTCACAATAGCAGGTAGACTTGCCAAGCAGGATGCAGTTACAGTGGTTACAGGTGCTGTGAACAGTGTGAACTACTCTTAATGGTTCAAAGCTTTGAGTGCAGCGTGACCCCGTAATGTATGTGAGGGGGCTGAGGCAGGGAGCGAGAAGCCAAGCTGGAACCTACCGCCAAGATGGAGTCAGTTAGGCTAACACAGTCTAGGTTATTACATTCCCCACTTGTGTTTTTGGAGAGTCAAAGCATTGACTCTTCAGTTAAAACAAGGGGGTTATAGTGGCTTTTGAGATACATAAGTTTGACAGAATTTATATACTGCCTTATGAAAGCAAGGAGCCTGTTTAGTATACAGAGCCCAAAGATTAAGTCTAATAGGAAGAGAAAAAGAACTGGAGCCCATGGCTAAGTACTTTAATAACTGGGCTATTAAACCTTAATAGCCCAGTTATTAAAGTACTTAGCCATGGGCTCCAGTTAAACATCCTTTGGTACCATGGAGTGTTCTTCTCCTGCTCCTTTTGGCATTTATCTAAATTTTCTTTAACTCTTTTAAGAGTGTCTTTTATGACTCCAAATTGGTTAGCATAAAAACAACAGCTTTTTCCCAAAGCAGCACATAAACCTCCTTGAGAGAGGAACAGTAAATCTAAGCCTCATCAGTTTTGGAGAGCAACTTCAGCTAGGGATTTTACCTGGGTTTGTAACATATTTATGGCTGACTGGAGATTTCTTAAATCAGCATCTACTTGTTGAGATAGGGACATTAGTCCAGTTTTTCCTGGACAAGAGCAGCAGTGCCAATAGCTGCTGACCCAGCTACACTAAGGCCAGCCAGAAGGGGGGCACAAGGGGTGGGACAGCTCGGTGGGTCCTGGAATGCAGTTCAGGGGGAACGATGAGAAGTTGTCCTTCTGGTCAGCTGTACATGTAGACCTGGGGAAGCACGTGAACCAACACGCACAGGACAAGTCCAGGTTCGGTCCCACTGATGCAGCAGGTGAGGCCTGAGGTGCAGGTCAGCCAGGTACTGTTGGGTGCCTGGTAGGAGACTGAGGGGTTTAGGGAAGTAAGTAGAGACTCGTTACAGGTAGCCTGAAAAGGAGAAGCAGACAGTTTATACCCACTGCTGATTAGGCAGGTGGCATTTCCTGCCATGTCCCCTAGTGTAAGGGAACAGGGGAGTGTCCTTTCCAAGCAGGAGTGAGTCCTTTGGTGAACTTTTTGACATATACCAGGTCACTAGGATGGAAAGTGTGGCAGGGCCCGCTTCAGTCAGGAAATGAATTAGGGTGTGCTCCCTGGTTGAGTGACTGGATGATGTCTTGAACCTGTTGGACAGACTGTAGGTACTATAACAAGTTAGCTTGGGATATTTCTGCTAGATTGGTATTTTTTTAGTTTAGGCAAGATAGAGAGAGCCCTCCCATACATGATTTCAAAAGTAGAGAACCCCGCCTTGTAAGGGGTGTATCTGACTTTAAGAAGGGCTAAAGGAAGGAGGTTTGTGCAACCCTTACCAGTCTCCAAGATAAATTTTGTAAGAGTACATTTTAAGGTTTAATTCATGTGAATATAGTGACCTCTCAGGAGAAGGGACTGCTAGATTGTCTGAGGAGAGGTGAACCAGACCAGGTCAGAAACAGAGCAAGTCAGGAACCTCATGCTGGTCAGTGTGGGATCATGCTAGTGAATTGCCACTGTACCTCATCTTTTCCAAAAAAAAAAAAGAATGTAATTTATTTTCTTGCTGACCATAATAATAACAAAACCAACTGAAAACGAAGTCATTACCATTAACTACAAGGATACAAAGTTTATTTATTTTTTGTTACAAACTTTCTGAGTCTTACCTCTTGTTGGGAGAATTCCTAGTGGAATCTGGATTTTTATCTCTTCAAACACTTTTTCCTTAACCTTGTTTCAGGATGTATAATCACAATTCACAGAATATTGGAATTCTTCAAGATAGGTTGACATTGTCTTATGTTTAATAGGTTGTTGGAAAAATGGAGGGATATATGATCCTTTTTCTGTTTCATGGAATTTTTGAAACTAACCCAATATTTTCAAGTATATTCTTCTCATTAGTTTTTACTACTTAGAGTCAACATTATTAAATTTAAAAAGTATTCTGTGTGGGGAAAAAAAAGATCTGAAATGTCCTAATCTTGAGTGCTTCAGGTTTTTAAGGTGCTATTGCATATTAGAGAATGAGTCGAGCTGATAGCTCTCAGAGGACAGAAGAGCACCTACTTTAACATAAACACCCTCTGCTATAAGCAGTTGAGCAGAGTGTCATTTAGTAAGACTTGCACACCCTATCTGGTGCCCAGGAACTTGGATAGGAAAAATACTGGAATTCAGATTAGAAAAAGATCTATGAAAGCTAATTTTAGCGGCTTTGAACCAGTATAGAAGCAAGAATTATTAAGAAAACCTTGTTCAAAACATGTGCATTACAGGCTGCATTAAAACTTTAGAATTGCCTTCTGAAGTCATTGAAAATTAGGTGATATAATATACTCCATATGGTTTACAACCTAAAGCAAGTGTGGTAAAGTAATGGAGAATTCCTCATAGTCAGATGCCTTTGAACAATTGTATTCTGAGAAGATTTATAGGAAGCTTGACTTCATTGTGGTGATGAGTTTCACAGAATGAGGTTTTGCAGACAGAGTACAGGAGGAAGGGTACAAAAAGTCATGTTGATTTGTGGTTGATTATAATTGCCATTGGGATTCATTCTGTCATAGTTGGTCAATTATAGTTATCTGTAATGATCATATGCAGGTAAAGGGAATGCTTAGCACTGAGTATTTTCTAAATCCTTGTTATCTGTAATGATCATATAAAGGTAAAGGGAATGCTTAGCACTGATTATTTTCTGAATCATTGTATTTATTCCTTTTTCAATTAGGACAAGAGGGAATCTTGAAAAATTAGTCTATTTCTTTGCCTCCAGGCTGAATTATAGTTCTAAAAATCTGTGTTCATAGTTGTGCTAATACTGCCTGTTTCAGAATTGCTCATATATTTCTAGTACACATTCACATCTCAGTGTATAAGCATATTGTTTTATCTTGTGTTGCATGTGATTTACTGGGCTATGAAATATGATATTATTATAGGATAAGGGTTACTGATTTTCTAGAAACCTTTTGTATATCTTTCCATAAGTTGAACACTGAGTGTATAATGCTTTGTCAGGTATCCTAATGACTCAGTGGCAAGTCAGAATGGCCTTTTGTTGTCTCAGAGTAGCCACTTCTTGCATAAATTCATTAAAAAGTCTTCAGAACTGGTGTCCATGTAGATATATACCAATGCATGTAAGTTTCAAGATTTTGTTTTTAAGCTTAGGAGTTTACATAATTCTGATTATATATATTTTATAGAATACGAGAGAAAGCTTTAAATGGGGAAGAAACTCCATTAAAAAATAAACCACATCAGCTCTTTTCAAAGAGGCATGGTTGATAAATCCTTTGAAATTTGCCTTCTAATCTCATTTTAAAGTAAATCTGAGCAGTGCAAGAAAACATTTTAAGCAACTTGCTAAGTGCCCTGAAGCTTTGTAGAATTTATAACGAAATGCTGTATTCTTGCTTCAATGACAAGAAGTGCTTTTTAAATTTATATTTCATTTTTTAAGGATAAACGATTCAGAAGAAAGATTCATTTTTTGTCATAACTAAGAAATTGAGTAATCGTAATTATGATTTCATATAGATGCAACTGTTGCATTAGGTAAAGATGATAAAGGTCTCATTTTCCTCTTGTTGGAAGAAAGTGGTTTGGGCAGTTAAAGAGTGAACTCTGTTTTTTTGTCGTTGTAGCATAGTAGCACCATCATTTTAAACTACTTCTGTCCCTATTTAATAACAATGAGATGAAAGAAATCATAACAACCTCTTAATAATTTTATTTTTACATAACGTTTCTTAGATCAACTCTTTAACTCCATTCTTAGGTGTATAATATCAGTGTGTCTTCAGATACTAATTTCAGAAAATCATTTCAGTTTGATTATTCAACTGGAGATGATATAATTTTACTGGTGAAATTATTAAGAAAATGTTGTGAATACTTTGGAAGGCATTTAACAGCAATAATAACTACTGGCTGCTATTATTATTGTTATTAATATGCATGATGTGATTCCTTAAAAGTAATCAGATTAGTATCTAGACCCTTTATTCATTTGTGCTCATACAAGAAGCTGGGCCCAATGTGCTGTTTGATTTTTAATTTCAGTTTTAGAAAGTTGAGTAAAACCTAACACTATTTTCTGTAGGTATAACTTATTAACACTTCTTGGACTGTAAATTAAACCTAGTTTTTGGTAACTTTTTCTATAAGATTTATGAATGTGTTGAATTGCCAAAAATGATTGATTACAGTCTTCTTGGAATAACATGGATTTAGAAACCCTAGAGAACTGTCAAATGGTTCAGTCTAAATTTCTGTAAGTTAGATTACATGGCAGGATTAGTTAGGGACTAATCTGTAATTTATTTAAAAATAAATTTCATTTTTATCAGAATAAACCTTATTTTCTTAAGTTTATGTAACTAAATACAAAGCTTCACAAACAATATAAAATGATAGTTGAACTCTTAGACTATCTTAGAACTGACTGCCTTTTTTTTACTAAAATCATAGACTTGTTAAGGAACAGTGCTCAACTACATTCAGTCAGCTCTCTTGGTATCTTTAGCCAGCTTACAAGTTTTTCATCCAGTTACTGGACAGCCGTGCAAAATTAATTGAAAACATTTTCCAGACATTAATTAGATTCAGCCTTGAGCCATAAAGGTAGGTAGACTAACATTTCAGAGTATATTTCTAGGTTCAGAGTAATTTTATTTATTCTAATGCTAGAATTCTCCTTTAATGACTGCTGAGAAGTTGAAGCAAATAGTAGAAAGTTCTCTTACCACTGTTACTTTTATAACACAACTGGACAATAATGATTTTTGATGGATACTGTGTAATAGTCCCAAGTTCTTAGTAGGTGAATGTGGACAGGTTTCTAGAGACTTGTGTAAACCAGTCACTGATTAATGAGTTGGGAGTTTTTATTAGTGTATAAGTTATGTGTGCATTGCCATAACTGTCATCAGAATTATTTTTAATAAAAAAATTAAGGACACTTTTTTTGTTGTTTGTTCTCCTTTTAGCTAGTGATAATACCTCAACTTTGATTTTTACTTAGAGTTTTATTATTGAATATTCCTTTTTGCTTTGATCAGTGTTTTGAGAGTTGGCATTGATAAAGTAGGGCTGCCTTGGATTTCTTGCTTTGTAATTTATCAGTGTATCGGGCACAGGTGGTCTTGGTTAGTCACTGCTTTCAATTAAATGACTTGAGAGAGATTGACCCACACATTAGGTTTGTACGTTCATTTTCCACTCAGGATATTGTTTTATCACTTGAAAGGTTATGAAGTCTGTTGAAATATGTTGTTTCTTTTTAAGGATGTCTTGAGGGCCATATGAAAATAACCTATGTTTTTCTTTTTCGGTTCCTCCGCAACAGTTTCTTATTTTGTAAGGAGGAGGGAGGAACCCCATTCTAGATAATCAACGACTAGAACAGTTTTTTTTGGTGGGGAGTGGAGGGGCGGAGTTGGACAGGGAATTTGCAATTCTAAATTTTTTAAAAAATGTCTTTTGTCTATCCAATTTTTGGCATATAAAATGATTTCAGTTCAGTGTAGCTCTTAATAACTCAAAAAATACATAGGTAATCAGCTGTCAGTCACATATTTATATTGACATGCTTTACATGTTTACATTTAGTAAATTGTAAGCTAACTTTGCTAAATTTTAGTCAGTAAATGAGAAGCCATAAAATTTTAAAAGTAGAAGTTATGACCATCATTTTAAATCACAATTGTTAATGCTTTTTATGGACTTCATGGCTTACAGATCAGTGCACAGTTTTCACAAAATTATTTGTGTGTGGGATTTTAGGGGCAAGAAATTTGCTAAAATAAATTGAATCCAAATCCTAGAAAATTCTGGTTTATTTTTCTGGATAGCACTGATCACCATCTAGTACATTACAAGGTTTGTTTATTTACATCTTGTCACTTTATCTTCCTTTTCCATGGTAAATTTCATGAAGGCAGGGATTTTTGTCTGTTTTGTTCATTGTTATAACTGAAGTATCTAGAGTAATTCATAGCACATAATTTAGAGCAGTGGTCCCTAACGTTTTTGGCACTAGGGACTAGTTTCGTGGAAGACAATTTTTCCACAGTGGGAAGTTGTGGGGATAGTTTCGGGATGAAACTGTTCCACACCAGATCATCAGGCATTAGTTAGATTCTCACAAGGAACTTGTAGCCTAGATCCCTTTCACGTGCAGCTCACAATAAGTTTGTGTTCCTATAAGAATCAAATGTTGCTGCTTATCCAACAAGAGGCAGAGCTCAGACAGTGATGCTCACTTGCTTGCCTCTCACCTCCTGCTGTGTGGCCTGGTTCCTGACAGCCCCTGGGTTGGGGACCCCTGATTTAAAGTAGTGCATAACACATTATCTAGAGGAGGGCATAGCACATAATAGGTGTAGATTTCTGTTGAAAGTTGGAAGAAACTGGTGGAGGGTGTCCAGGTTCTTGGCATTTTGAACAAAGAATTGGACAAAACACATAAAGATTGAAGCAAGAAAAGCAGAGATTTATTGAAAATGAAAGTACATTCCACAGTGTGGGAGTGGACCTGAGCAGCTGCTTAAGGGTCTGGATACAGAATCTTCTGGGGTCCAAATACCCCCTACAGGTTTCCCCTTGGCCACTTGGTATTCACCTCATGTAAATGAAGTGGTGGCCCTGCAATCAAGCAGATGCTGAAGGAAAGTTACAAAGATCACACCCCTATGCAAATATCTGATTGGTTATGGGAAGCAACCAATCAGAGGCTAACGTGAAGTAACAAAGTTGCACTTCTGTGCAGTCTAAGACTTGGCCTTCAGTCAGTCTATTCTGTATTGTTGATATCTGCAACCAGTCAGAGGCTGAAATGAAATTACAAAATTACACTTCTATTGCAAACGTCTGATTGTAAATTCCAGTTGTTAAGACTAGGCAGTAAATACCTCTTGGTTGCCTTTTGCACTAATCAGTGATACCTATGGTTTCCCATCTGCCTCGAAAAAGAGGTGGGGGTTTGCAAAGGGAGTAGTCTCTGGTCCTTTTGTTACTTAGGCATGGAAAGTTAGGGCTTTCCTTTCAGTTTATTTCTGGGAAGTCAGCGTGAAATGGCGTTAGGTTCCCTGCTTCCGGACTCTAGTCCTGCCTCAAAACCACTCAAATGCAGTATCGTTTTGATCAATATTTTCTGCCATTTTCTTTGCATTTCTGAATTTTTTGTTTGCCACTTTTTTCCTTTTATATCTTTAAGTGGAGTGTATATTGATAGCGCTGATTCTTGCAAAAGGTTGTATCTGATTTGTTTGTATCTATTGATGAAAATCTCTCCTTTTGAGAATCCTTAGGGATTTTAAAAGTTGAATCCAGAATTAATTCTCTTGCATTATGTTGTGCCTTATGTTTTGATACAATTTACAACTCTGAGGTAGTGTTTATTCAAGAGCTTTTATGTATTTATTTTAACTTAATAAATGCTCAGGGTACATTTTCTTCTACATAAGTTTTAGCCTTTGGACACACATGAGCAGTTTTTACATAGTGGAAAACATTTATTATTTTGTAGCACTTTAGAAGAAAGAGTATATGTGGAGTCTTGAAACTCCTTTGTTAAATTCCAGTTGTTAAGATGAAGCAATAAATACCTTATTCCAGTTCTGTACAGCTATTTATCATTCACAGTATATCAATATCATATGTGTTTATTGTCAGTGAGAATATAATTTGTTATTGTGGTTAGACATTTTGCTTTACCATTGAAATATTGTTACTCTGGATTATCTGAGAATGAGAATCATTTTGTATGCTAGTTTATGTCCAATTAAAGAGTAGTAAGGGACTCAGGAAGGCTCACCTTCTGAACATGGCTCAGTAGAAACAGCCAGAATAGTAATAGGGTGGGTTGGATAAGCGTTACAGCTTCTTTCCCCTAGCCTAACGCCAAGTATATATTCCTTATTCTTTTTACTACTCACCACTGTGCAGTAATTGTTGAAGTAAGTACATCATAGGTTCCTTCTGTACTTGAATTATCTTTACTTGCTGTCCTCAGAGAAATGACTGGAGAGTTTTTTAAACCTGTAAACTGTAATTAAGGTTGTCTGTGACTTTCTAGCAGCTTTTCTTATTATGCCATTTATTCAATATTGACTGAATTCTGCATTGTCCTTTCCCTTCATGTTTTAGAGCTTTTACAAAAAGAAAACAGCAAGCAAACATCTTTTTTTTTTTTAAAGATTACTGCACTCATTTCAGTGCTGCAAGGCAATTTTTTATTCTTTCAAATTCCTTTATACATTTTTATCCTTATTCTAAGGGAAGTAGGTTTTTTTCTGTTTTTTTTTTTTTTTTTTTTTTTGGTTTTTGTTTTTTATTGGGGGTTGTGAGCAACATTTAATCTACAAGTGCATTATTGAAAACTTTAAAAAATACATTTATTTTAATAGGTGCATAGTTTGAGGATCTTAATTGGGCTAATTTTGTTAAAATAGAAAAGTAGAAAGATTTATGAATGGAAAATAAAATGCTGGAACAAGTAATTTCCAGTTTTTTTTATTTTTGAAGACACAGTCTGGCTCTGTTGCCCAGGCTGGAGTGCAGTGGTACAATCTTGGCTCACTGTAACCTCCAGCTCCCGAATTCAAGCAATTCTCCTACCACAGCCTCCCGAGTGGCTGAGATTACAGGTGCCCGCCACCACACCCAGCTAATTTTTGTATTTTTAGTAGAGTCAAAGTTTCACCATGTTGCCAAGCTGGTCTGGAACCCCTGACCTCAGGTGACCCACCCACCTTGGCCTCTCAAAGTGCTGGATTACAGGTGTGAGCTATCACATCCAGCCTCCAATTTTTTAATCGTGTTTTCTCTCTTAAAAAAAAATTAATTTCTTTGTAGGATATATTAAAAGTGATGGCAAAAACCACAATTACTTTTTCACAATACAGGCTATGACAGTTTATATTGTAAATCATGCTTTTTTTTTCTCTATGATTTGTTTGAAGTTTGTCTCATCACTTTGTTGAGAGCAGTAGAGGAATATGTTAGTCTAATGGCTAAATTGTTTTTATATTGTAAGCTCTACAGTATAAATAGAAATACAGGAACACTATAAAAAGTATATGGTTAAAAAATACCATTACTGGGAGAGATCCAAGATGGCGGATTAGGAGCAGCTCAGGATTGCAGCTCCCAGTGAAAGTGCAGAGGGTGAGTGGACGCCGCATTTCCAGACGGATTTTTATTACCCCCAGACCAGGAGATTCCCAGGCGGAGCAGCCCCA